>MU730658.1:66250-102006 GCA_026770625.1 Nicotiana glauca
AACGAGGGAGACCATTGACTTAGACTTTCTTTATATTGTTTACACATCAAGTTTAGTTAATATTTAGTTATTCATTACTTTCAGTATTAGTTGTTAGATAATCAACCATTGTGAAGCAGAAAGTTTGGGAAAATAGGTTGTGTGAATTGAGTAAATCCGACAGTAGTAATTGATAGGTTAATTCTCTGTGGTTTGACTCTGGGCAGTAATACTCAAGTTATATTTGCAACGCCCGCGAAGTCTTTTGTAAGACTCAGTTGAGTGTGATCAGACCGCAATAGAAGCCACCGCAGCCGCGGTGCATTTTGTGCGGTCCACGGTGGCCAAGTTCAGAGATTAGAAATTTCAGCCAAGAGCCTTAGTGTGGCTGCACTTGATTTTGTGATGTCCGCACTAGCCACGTAGGGGTATTTTCGTCCATAATTTTTGGCCTAGTTTAAATAGTTTCTTTTCCCATTTTTAGGTCATCAATTGTATTCTAGACAACAGCTGCGCTCGTGAACAGTTCCCGTTTACTATTTTGAGTTATTTTACATTAGTTTCATCATTGAATCTTCAAGTTTTATCTAGTAATTAAATATTATGGGTTTTTTCATCTATTTCTTTGTATTCCTTTATAATCACGAGTAGCTAGACCCATTAGCTAGGGTTGTGGCTCAACCCTAGTATGGGTAATTGATGAGTCTTGTGTTTTAAGGATTGAATTTCTATAGGTGTTTGATATTTGGACCAATTTAGGGTTTTAATGTTGATTAGTGATTGCAAACACTAGTTTATGCCTAGTTAACTTTGGCTCTTTTTGAGAAAGAGATCCTAAGTCTATGAAATTGGTCCAACAAGAAATTGTGGCATTTTCAAGAGATTGATAGCCCCAATTAAAGGGTTAAACCTAGAGTAGTAATACCTGACTTGAACCTCTATTGCTTGCACAAAATATAGGTCTTGAGAAAGTCAATTAGGGAAAAATCACTCAAACTACTGAGAGGTATAGAGTGAGTAGAATCATGCAATGGTTATATCGTAATCCCCAAATATGACAATCTAGCCTTAGACTTGAGAATCCGTCAATTATACACCTAGGAGAAAGTCACTTTCCTAGTGCCTTTTAACTAATTGGACAACCTTCAATAGTTTAATCTTAGCTTAACTTAGCTCAATTTAGCATCGTAGTAGTATAAAATTAGAAGTAATATCAAAACCATTTATGAATAGAAGTGCTATTAGGAACAACTACACAACTCCAATTTAGATAGAAACTCAATTCCAATCTCTAGCTCCTTGTGGAATTGATCCCGACCTTCTCGGGTAAAAGTTGCTTCGACCACTCTTGCTACTTTGTAGTAGTACAGGGTTGGCCTCGATCACTTTTTGGCGCCGTTGTCGGGGAGCTAACGGTTTTGGATATCTATCTAAATAGTTTTGTGTATTGTTCTTCTTTCCTTCCGAGTTACTAATTTGTGTGTGTCACAACTTCAGGTACAAAATGGCAGCAAATAACAATGACCCTCTTGGAAATGTGATTGCGGGGGAGGAAGTAGATGATGTCAGAGATGATGAGATGACTCTTGTACCTCAAGGACAAGGTAGAGGCCACCAGGCCAATACCGATGACAATATTTCGGACCCTCCTCCTCCACCTCCAAGAGTGGCTCCTCGAGTGCTTCCAAACCAAGGCTATGCAAGTGCAATTGTCCCACCCCACATTCGGGCGGGCAATTTTCAAATTACCAATGTGATGCTGATATTACTGGAGCAGCGTGGGCATTTCACAGGTGCTGCCAATAAAAATGCTTACAAATATCTCAAAGGTTTCGTCGATACCTGTTGGGGGAGCAAGCAAACTAATGTATCTAAGGATGCACTTCGGTTGAGACTCTTCCCATTTTCACTTAGAGGGAAGGCGTTGGATTGGCTTGAATGACTTACCAACCATTCCATCACTACTTGGAATGAGTTGGCAGATAAGTTTATTACAAAATTCTTCTCGCCGGGGCATATGGCAGCATTGACGGATGAGATCTTAGCTTTCAAGAAGGAGCCCACCGAACCACTACACGAGATTTGGGAGCGATATAGAAAAATAGTGAAGGAATGCCCCAACAATGATATGACTGAGGCGAAGATCCAATAGATTTTTTATTGAGTCATTAACACAACAAACCAGTGCATAGTGAACCAACTTGCTGGGGGCAACTTCATGAAACTGTTTTATGATGAGGCTTGTGATATTCTCGACGAGATGGCTGACACTTCCTCCGCTTGGCAAAGTAGAGCCAATATGCCCTAGGGTGACCCCACAGTCACTCATTTGCAGAAAGAGTTACATGATCATGGGCAGGCTATAGCTAAGTTGACAACAACAATGAACCAACTAGCAAAGGCTCAGTTGCAACAAGTTCAAAATCTTCGCCAAGTGAATGCCATGGAGGGCATCAACATATTAGTGAACAAAAGAAGATAAAGAGGTCAACAGAACCAAGGGAGCTTGAATCAATTTGACAATGATTGTGGTGGATTCCAAGATGATGGTTATGATGGGCAGAATGAAGAGGTACAATATGTGAACAACTATCAAAGCCAAAGGGGAAATTCTTCCAACCAACAATAACGGAGAACGCAAGGCAATTGGGGCAATCAATAAAAACAAGGCAATGGTAATTAGGGGAACAACAACCAAAATTCCAATTGGGGCAATCAGAACAATAATCATAACAATCAAGGTAATTGGAATGGAAACAACAACAACTGGGGTGGTAACAATAATCAAGGTGGTTGGAACAATGGCAATCAAAGAAATTGGGGGCAAGGTTTCAAAGGCCCCCAATATACCAACAACCGAACAATCCACCCCCATTTCCATCCCAAGGTCCTAGGTCTTCCAACAATGACATGGGGAGAATTGAAATGATGTTTGAACAGATGATGAAAAAGAATGCGGATTCCGATGCTCAGTTATCTTCCCACAATACTTCAATTAGAAATTTGGAGGTTCAATTAGGCCAAATCTCGCAGTCCTTGAATACTCACCCTAAGGGGGCTCTACCAAGTGATACGGTAGTGAATCCGAAGGGTGGGAAAAATCATGTTATGACGGTAACTAAAAGGAGTGGACGAGGCGGTGATGTGAATATCTCCAAACAAAAGCAAATTTTGAGTGATGTGATTGATGAGAAATTGAATGAAGAAGTGAGGATTGATATTCAATATGCCAAAGTGGAAACTCGGAATGACGTGAACCCGTCTAGGGAACACATAATAGACATGCCGGAGCCGGTTGTGCCTAAAGCCAAGGATCATTTGCCAAAGCCACCTCCACCTTATCCTTAAAGGCTCGCAAAGCAGAAAAATGAGAATCAGTTTAAAAAGTTTATTGAGATGATGAAGAGAATATCCATTGATATGCCTTTGGTGGAGGCTCCAGAACAAATGTCGGGCTATGCTAAATTCATGAAGGACTTGGTGACAAAGAAAAGATCCATGGATTGTGAAACTATCAAGATGACCTACCAAGTTAGTGCAATTGTGCACTCAATGGCCCGAAGCTAGAAGATCCCGGTGCTTTTACCATTCCTTGTACCATTGGGAGTGCGGACTTTGCTAAAGCTCTATGTGATTTGGGGGAAAGTATCAAATTGATGCCTTACTCAGTTTTTAAGACTTTGAGTATTGGGCAACCGAGGCCGACTTCCATGAGATTGCAAATGGTGAATAGAACTATGAAGAGACCATTGGGTATTATTGATGATGTTCCTGCCTAGGTGGACAAATTTATCTTGCTAGCTGATTTTGTGATCTTAGATTGTGAGGTAGATTTTGAAGTTCTGATCATATTGGGGAGACCTTTCCTTGCTACGGGGAAGGCCTTAGTTGATGTGGAAGCAGGGTAACTCACTTTCCGAGTGGGTGATGGGAAAGTGGTCTTTCATGCGTGCAAGTCAATGCAGCAGCCCAACAATTTTGAGGTGTGCTCTTTTGTGGACCTTGTCACGGCAGTGATAGTTGATGATACTAGTGCAGTGATCAATGTGGAGGACCCTCTAGAGGCCGTATTGTTGAATCTTGATGTCAATGATGATGAGGGCCGAGTGGAGTATGTGAATGCTTTACATGAAATGGGCTCTTATTCTTATGAGCCTAGGAAACTCTCTTTGGATCTTGAAAATAGAAAGACTCCTCCAACAAAGCATTCAATCAAGGAACCTCCGGTGTTGGAGTTGAAGCCGTTTCCTCCACACCTCAGGTATGAGTTCTTAGGACCTAGTTCAACTTTGCTAGTTATTCTTTCCTCTTGTCTTACTAACATGCAGGTTGATGCCACTTTGGCGGTGCTCCAAAAGCGGAAAAAGGCAATTAGATGGACTTTAGCTGATATTTGGGGGATAAGCACCGCATTTTGTATGCACAAGATTATTTTGGAAGATGATGTAAAGCCCTCCTTGGAACATCAAAGGATGTTTAATGAAGCATTGCAAGAAGTTGTGAAAAGAAGGTGATAAAGTGGTTGGATGTCGGGGTTGTGTACCCCATTTTTGATAGCTCTTGGACTTCGTCGGTGCAATGTGTACCGAAGAAGGGTGGCATGACCGTGGTTGCAAATTCACAAAATGAGTTGATTTTTACCAGAACCGTCACCAGTTGGAGGGGTATGCATGGACTACCGCAAGTTGAATAAAGTGACCTGTAAGGATCACTTTTCATTGCCTTTATTGATCAGATTTTAGACCGACTTGCTTGGCGTGCCTTCTATTGTTTCTTGGACGGTTATTCTGGATACAACCAAATCTTGATTTCTCTGGAAGATCAGGAGAAGACCATATTCACTTGTCCATACGACACCTTTTCCTTTTTTAGGATGCCTTTTGGGTTGTGTAATGCACCGGCTACATTTCAACAGTGTATGATGGCCATTTTCACCAATATGGTAGATGGTATTTTGGAGGTGTTCATGGATTATTTTGTGTTGTGGGTGATTAATTTGATGAATGTTTGAAAAATCTGGATAGAGTGTTGGCCCATTGTGAAGAAACCAATCTTGTTCTTAATTGATAGAAATCCAGTTCATGGTAGAAGAGGGTATAGTTCTTGGGCATAAAATTTCAAAGCATGGTATCGAGGTGGATAAAGCAAAAATTGATGTGATTTCAAGGCTCCCTTCCCCTACCTCTATCAAGGGAGTTAAAAGTTTTCTTGGGCATGCGGGGTTTTACCGCTAATTTATTAAAGACTTTTCGAAGGTAGTGAATCCCTTATACAATCTATTGGAAAAAGATGCCAAGTTCGTGTTCGATGAGAGATGTATGCAAGCCTTTGAACTTCTCAAGCACAAGTGGACCAGTGTACTATTATAACCGCACCCAATTGGAGCTTGCCTTTTGAAATCATGTGTGATGCGAGTGATATTGCGGTTGGGGCAGTTTTGGGTCAAAGAGTGAATAAAATGTTTCATCCGGTGTACTATGCGATCAAGACAATGAATGATGCTCAAGTGAGCTACATAGTGACTGAGAAAGAGCTTTTGGCTATTGTGTTTGCAATGAAGAAATTTCTGCAGTATCTTATGGGTGCTAAGGTCATAGTCCATACCGATCATGCCGCACTCCGGTACTTGATGACGAAGAAGGATTCCAAATGTAGACCGATGCGATAGGTCTTGTTACTTCAAGAGTTTGATTTGGAGATTCTAGACCTAAAGGGTAGTGAAAATCAAGTGGCGGACTACTTGTCCCGCTTGGAGGAGGAGGGGAGTCCTCGTGATAGCCTAGAGGTCAATGATTCATTTCCTTACGAACAACTCCTTTCGGTGTTGGTGAATGGTATGCTATGGTTTGTGGACGTTGCCAATTTCCTTGTGATTGGTATAATCCCGTGTGAGCTCTCTTCTAATCAAAGGAAGAATCTCAAACGAGATATTTTGGATTTCTATTGGGATGAGCCGTACTTGTTCAAGATTTGCACAGATGGTGTGATCCGAAGGTATGTCCTGGAGGAAGATCAATTGAGTAGCTTGGAGCCTTGTCATTCCTCTACCTATGGTGGCCATCATGGCAGGGCGAGGACAACATCCAAAGTTCTTTGGGTTTTATTGGCTAACTTTGTACAAAGATGCAAGTGAACTTGTGAAGCGGTGTGACGAATATCAAAGAGCGGGTGGAATTTCGAAGAAAGATGAGATACCTCTCAATACCATTCTTGAAGTTATTATCTTTGATGTACGGGGCATTGATTTTATGGGCCCATTTGTTAGCTCGTGTGGGAACATATACATTCTTGTGGCGGTTGACTATGTTTCAAAGTGGGTTAAAGCCGTGGCCTTACCCAAAAATGAGGCCCAGAGTGTTGTTGCGTTTCTCAAGAAGAGCATTTTTACAAGGTTTGGTACTCCTCGTGCAATCATAAGTGATGGGGGGTCTCATTTTTGTAATAGAGCTTTTGACACTTTGCTTGCAAAGTATGGTGTCAACCACAAAGTTTAGACTCCTTATCATCCTCAAGCGAGTGGCCAAGTTGAAGTCTCAAACAGGGAAATCAAAAGTATATTGTCAAAGACGGTCAATGCAAATACGATCTATTGGTTAAAGAAGTTGGATGATGCTCTATGGACTTATATGACTGCTAATAAAACTCTGATTGGTATGTCTCCGTATCGATTGGTGTTTGGGAAAGCTTGCCATCTACCGGTTGAGTTAGAGCACAAGGTCATGTGGGCTTTGAGGAAGCTGAATCTTGAATGGGATGTCGCAGCAAATCTTCGTGTGGAGTAGCTTAGTGAACTTGATGAATTCTGATTCCATGCCTACTCCAGTTCGTCCTTGTACAAGAACAAGATGAAGTACCTTCATGATAAATATGCTCGTGTCAAGAAGTTTAAAGTGGGTGATTTGGTTCTTTGTTCAACTCTCAGTTATGTCTGTTTTCGGGAAAGCTTAAGTCAAAATGGAGTGGACCTTTTAAAGTAGTGTTTGTGACTCCGCTTGGTGGACTTGACTTGAATAAAAAAAATGGTGAGGTTTTCAGAGTGAATGGGCACAAGATCAAGCACTACCTGGGCAAGATTGATGACAACCACGTGGTGGCACTTCTCCATCTAAAATGATTTGATAGTAACCTGTGTCGTGCCGCGACATTAAATCAGGCGCTTCTTGGGAGGAAAACCATGTGTCTTTCATTGATTTTCTTTGTAGTATAGGATTTATTTTTGGACTGACTGGTCGTGAGATGTTGTAAGATTGTGTTGATGCAGTGCAGGAATAAAGTTGAAAAAAAGAATAAGATCACTCTATGAAGTTTGCAATATGGACCACACTCATTTTGTACGGCCACAAAGGCCTGTGTGCAGGGGAAAGAAATCAATGCGGACTGCAGAAGTGATTTGACAAAAGTAGGGAGTCTCTGAAGTTTTCCACCGTGGCCGCATTGTATTTTGTGCGGTCTGTAGTGGTCCACTGCGGCCGCATAGGATTTCTTGCGGTCTGTAATGGCCAATCTCCTTTTACTTCATGTTTCTGAGCATCGCAAATTGCGGTTCCATTTTGTGCGGTCCACAACGGGTAGGTGAGCTGGGGCCCAGGACCTTTTTCTATAAATAGTACCTTGAGCCTCACAACCCCAATGTGTTGAGGTAATTCAGAGAGAGAGCTGGATGGGATTATTTCGTAGGCCAGGTGGAGGAGGCTAATGAGAATTTGGTAAAGGAGTTCCACACAAATGTGGCCCACATAAAAAAGGGCACCACAGTCACTAAAGTGCGGAACTTGACGGTGAAATTTGATGGCAATACCATAAATGATTACCTAGGTTTCCTGGAGGAGGATGAGTCATTGTATTTGTAGAAGATGAAATTGGGTGAGGAAGCTCGTCCTTGGTTGGCAGAGTACTTGGCAATCACAGGTACCACCCCCAATTGGTTGACTGTGGGAGTGAAGATGTTAAGGAGAAGTTTAAACTTTGAGGCTAAGGGGTGGGAGACATTTGTGTGCAGCAGGCTAGACCCCACCACTCATGAGAACTCACTCCCTCTTCATCGGGCTATTTTGGTAGCATCAATCATGGCAGGGTACCTGATTAACGTCGGGAATGTGATGTCCCGAGTTATTACACGGGTGGTGAATGAAGGTGACAGACCTTATCCCTTCCCCAACTTCCTGACCATATACCTAGAGGACTTAGAGGTGGGATAAGTGGAAATTTGATATGAAAATGAAGGCGAAGGCACCGTTCTCCTGGTACAGCCTGCAGGGTGATGACAACCCTTAAGGCAAGCACTATAAGGGAAAAGCCATTGCTTCAACTAGCCATTCTGAAGAGCCAGTAGTGGTAGTGGCTCCTACTCAGCCTCCTTCCATCTCAGCAGACATGATCCCAGGTCCATCCACTTCTATATTTCCAGAGATACCCTCCACCACTGCATACCCATTGACTGCCCACCGCCTGAGCCAAGCCCTCGCCAACATCAATAATTGGATGCAAACAACTACTTCTAAGCTGTTTGTACTATCTATTACGGTGGCAGCCCAATTAGCACCTCCTCCTCTACAGATCCCACAGCCCATTAAGGACACTCTCAAGGAGCTTCTGTACAACCAGAAGAAGCTCGTAGAGAACTAGAAATTGATTATAGACGCTGTTGATTCACATGGGAAGGCACTTAAGGAGCTTGCAAAGGAGGCGAAGAAAATGATGAAGATTCGGGCTTCAAAAGAGTCGGTGAAGGATCTTAGGGAAGAGGTTGATAGGGTGAAGGCGGATCACCTGCCTTTAGATTTGCTATTGCATAACCCAGGACCAGCAGCCCAGCCCCAGCCAGAGCAGGAGTCCGAGAGGCCTCCCAAGAGGAAGATGGTATTTCCCATTCTGACGATGCAGTCATATAGTTGGCGGACCCGCAGAGAGGTTCCTCCAGCCAGGCCCAGGATTCAGCCCAGGACTCAGTCCAGGTCCAGGCCCAGGCCCCAGCAGAGCCACAGATCACAGGGATCCAGTCATAGGTTCCCGAACCTATAGAGGACCCAGGGACCCAGACTGAGGATCCCATGCAGACGGAGGTCCCATAGGGAGTTTCTTTTTCCTCTCTTCTCTATTTTGTGCTTATTTTAGTTAGTTGGCATTGAGGACAATGCCAGCTTTCATTTGAGGGGGTAGCCCTATTTGGATATTTGGATGACTGTACATATGACAGTATTTTATGCTTTTTTAAATCTTTGGTATGTATATAATTTTAGTATTTCATTGCACTTTTTGTACTTTTTACTTTGGGTCAGTATATAAAAGTTTCGTTCTTATGTATATATTCATTCTCCCTATTGTATATTCGATTAAATCCCCTCTTGTACATATTCATTTTACTTTCCGCATTTTTCCTTTCTTAGCTTCTTATTTTATGTTCGTAGCTTCTTGTTTTGAGTTTTTGCAATAAGCCTTTGGTTTTCTTAATGCCATGGTTCTTTCCAAAAGTGGAATTTGTGTGAACCGGATGGCTCTTCTCGATGATGGATGGCATGACAACCTTCTTAAGGGTTTGAGTATGTTTTCTTTTTGCTTTTTAGTAGTTAGTTGGTAAGGGTGCGTCAAGCAACGCTTTACTTGGGCCTAACATATTTGTCTTTAATCCCATGGTAAAAAATAAATCGTTGTGTGTAGGATGGTGAGAGTTGTGACCTTGAGATTCTTATGTTGGCCGATAATCATCAAGTAGTTTTTCAGGACCATTGTGTTGCTCAAATCTTATCTAAGGTTGTTGTGTGCCCCCGAATTCGTGTCTTTAGCAATCCTAAAGCTTGTGCGGTGAGAATTCGAATTGCAAGTCCAAGTCATGAGCCATTGGTCTAGAACTTGACCCGAATGTTTATCTAGGCGAAATCCTAAGTGTAGTCTGACTTGAGACGGGATTATAGGCTCTCCTTGATCCGAATGATATCATGAACACTTACATAGCCTACTGATAATAAAATCCCTAGTAAGCCCTTTTGAGCCTTAGACCTTTTTCTTTCAAGAACCACGATACAAGCCTTTACCCGTTCTAAAGATACCCTCTCTTGGCACCCGATCTTTCCTTAGCACATGGCAAAAGTATAAGTTTGGGGGGAGAGATGAGGATTGCAACAAAGTGGTAAAAGGTACAAAATGAAGAAAAGGAAAGGAAATGAAAAAGAAAGAAGATAAAAAAAAACAAAAAGAATGTTCAATGTAGAAAAGAATGAAAGGTGTGGAAAGTTGAAAAATGAGAAAAGATTTGAAATGAACAAGAAAGAGTGACAGTGTGTCTCTCTAGCCCTTAGAAAGAAGTGAAATGACTTAAAAAGTCAAGTGAATGTGTGCCAAAATGAAGCAAAAGAAGTGCTAAAGAGAGGATGGAACCTACTTAGACCAAACATTTCCAATCCTAAACAAAAAGCCTTCACAATGTCTCCACAAAAGCCCTATATGATCTTGAGTTGAACGAAGCTTACATTAGTGGTGACTCTCATAAGGGGAAATCATATGGTACTTAGTGCCGGACTTGTGACTTTTCCTTGAGAGACATGAGTGTATTTCCATTAACCTCGTTCAAAAGTGCTACTATCATAAAGGTGAGGTTTGCTTAGGGAGAGTCGAGGATATGTGAGTTTGGGTTCCACAATGACCAAAGTAATAGAAAGAGTTTCTTTGATGTGTTGAGTCAATTCTTGATGCTCTTGTATCACACTAAATCCATGGTGTTTAAAAGAGTGAATGTTGATAATGATTCATTTTAATTGAGTAAAATTGTTAATCTCAATTGATACTAGATGAGGACACTCTAGGTCAGCTGAATGTTTTTGGATTTACTCTTAAGTGGTGGGTCTTATTTTGTTTGATTGAGGAGAAGCAAAGGCTTAAGTTTGTGAGAGTTGATAACTAGGAATTATGACGCATTTTATACTCCTTCTTACTTGAGTTTTGATTAGAAATGTGTACGAAATAGTCCCAAAGGCTTACATGCTATACTTGATTGCGGAGTTTGGTCAACAAGGTGACAATTCATCAAAACCAACTCAAAAAGGAGTGAAACATGCACAAGTACCAAGAACAAGTCCAAGCACAGTGCATCAGGACCAATGCGGCCGCACTCCATTCTGTGCGGTCCGCAAAGAGGAGGTTCAGAGGGTGCTTATTTCAGCCAGTCAAGCAATGCGGCCGCAAAACATTTCATGCGGACTGCATTGACTTTATTGCGGCCGCACTAGATTTTGTGCGGTCCGCAAAGCTCAAGTTCAGAGAGTTGCCAAGTCGGAGGAACACTGCCAATGCGGTCCGTGGTCCATTTTATGAGGACCGCAATAGAAGCCGCCGCCGCCACGGTGCATTTTGTACGGCCCGCGGTGGCCAAGTTCAGAGATCAGAAATTTCAGCCAAGAGCCTTAGTGTGGCTGCACTTGATTTTGTGCTGTCCCAGTAGCCACGTAGGGGTATTTTCGTCCATAATTTTTGGCCTAGTTTAGATAGTTTCTTTTCCCATTTTTTAGGTCTTCGATTGTATTCTAGATAGCAGATGCGCTCGTGAACAGTTCCCTTTTACTATTTTGAGTAATTTTACATTAGTTTCATCACTGAATCTTCAAGTTTTATCTAGTAATTAAATATTATAGGTTTTTCTTCATCTATTTCTTTGTTTTCTTTTACAATCATGAGTAGCTAGATTTATTAGCTAGGGTTATGGCTCAACCCTTGTGTGGGTAATTGATGGATCTTGTATTTTAAAGATTGAATTTCTATGGGTGTTTGATATTTGGACTAATTTAGGGTTTTAATGTTGAATTAGTGGTTGCAAACACTAGTTTATGCCTAGTTGACTTTGGCTCTTCTTGAGAAAGAGAGCCAAAGTCTATGAAATTGGTCGAACAAGGAATTGGAGCGTATTCAAGAGATTTATATTCCCAATTAAAGGGTTAAACCTAGAGATAGTAATACTCGACTTGAACCTCTATTGCTTGCACAAATTATCATACCCAACTGGTCTTGAGAAAGTCAATTAGGGCAAAATCACTCGAACTACCGAGAGGTATAGAGTGAGTAGAATCGTGCAATGGTTATATCATAATCCTCAAATATGACAATCTAGCCTTAGACTCGAGAATTCGGCAATTATCCACCTAGGAGAAAGTCATTTCCCTAGTGCATTTTAACTAATTAGAAAATCTTCAATAGTTTACTCTTAGCTTAACTTAGCTCAATTTAGCATCGTAGTAGTATAAAATTAGAAGTAATATCAAAACCAATTAAGAATGGAAGTGCAATTAGGAACAATTACGCAACTCCAATTTAGATAGAAACTCAATTCCAATGGAAATCGATCCAAACCTTTTCGGGTAAAAGCTGCTTCGACCACTCTTGCTACTTTGTAGTAGTACAGGGTTGGCCTCGATCAACTAACAATGAGGCTGAGTATGAGCCCATAATTTCACGTCTCGAACTAGCCGAGGGCCTTGGAGCAGAGGTCATCGAGGCAAAATGTAACTCTCTTTTGGTAGTAAATCAAGTAAACGGGAGCTTCGAGGTTCGAGACGATCAAATGAAGAGGTACTTAGACAAACTTCAAGTGCCATTGCACTGCTTCAAGGAATGGACACGGGACCATGTACCTCGAGAACAGAATAGTAAAGCCGATACGCTTGCAAACTTGGGGTCATCAGTTGAAGATGATGATATTGTCCTGGGGACTGTCGTCCAACTATCGAGGTCGGTGGTCAAAGAAGGCCATGCAGAAATTAATTCAACAAGTTTAAGGTGGGATCGGAGGAATAAGTACATCGACTACTTGAAGCATGGGAAGCCCCCACGGACTCAAAAGATTTGAGAACATTTCGAGCCAAAGCAGCTCGATTCTCACTTGACGAAAATGGAACGTTGTATAGAAGAACCTTCGATGGACCACTGGCAGTGTGCTTGGGATTCGGGGACATCGATTATGTATTATGAGAGATCTACGAGGGCACATGTGGGAACCATTCTGGTGCCGACTCTTTGGTTCGCAAGGTGATTAGAGTAGGATATTATTGGGATAGCATGGTAAAGGATACCAAGGAGTTCGTTCGAAGGTGTGATAAATGCTAAAGATTTGAATCGATGATCCATCAAATCGGTGAACAACTCCATTCGGTCATATCCCTGTGGTCATTCATGAAATAGGGTATGGACATCGTTGGCCCCCTACCAACGACGCCGGGTAAAGCTAAATTTATTTTGCTTATGACTGACTACTTCTCAAAAATAGGTAGAAGCGCAGGCCTTCGAGAAGATAAGAGAAAAAGAAGTCATCGACTTCATATGGGACCACATCATATGTCGATTCGAGATACCTGCCGAAATAACATGTGAAAATTGGAAACAATTCGTCGGCAACAAAGTAAAAATATTCCTTGAGGACCATAACATCAAAAGGATTCTATCAGCGCCTTACCATCCAAGTACAAATGGTGAGGCCGAATCCACAAACAAAACCATCATTCGAAACTTAAAGAAAGGGTAGATGATGCAAATGGGAAATGGAGAGAAGTATTGCCCGATGTGCTATGGGCATATCAAACGACGTCAAAGTCAAGCACGGGGGAGACCCCATTTTCTTGGGTATACGGGTCAGAAGCATTGATCCCAATCAAAGTCGGGGAACCTAGCGTCAGGTTTCAGCATGCCACCAAGGACTCAAATCACGAAGCTATGAACACTTCTCTCGAACTACTAGATGAAAAACGTAAGGCCGCATTAATTTGAATGTCCACGCAAAAACAAAGGATCAAAAGGTATTACAACAGAAGGATGAACCTTCGATATTTTGGAGCCGGGGACTTAGTCATAAGGAAAGTCACTCTTAACACTCGAGAACCAAACGAAGGGAAATTAGGCCCCAATTGGGAAGGACCGTATCGTGTCCTCAGAGTCGTAGGGAAAGGATCCTACAAACTTAGCACAATGGAAGGCGAGCAACTACCAAACAATTGGAATGTATCGTTGCTTAAATGCAATTATTGTTGAGGTATGAACTTCTCCCCTTTTCCATTTGTATTTAAAACTAACTCCATGCAGATGTTCGATTGGAAACATCGAGGCACCTTTCAGCTCAAAGACCTTGGGTTTTAAAGCCTGCGTTGCACTCTTTTTCCCTTATATCGGGTTTTATAACAAATAGGTTTTACCGGCAAGGTTTTTAACGAGGCAATACATATATGCTACCTAAGAAATATTCAACAAGTATCCAAATCTTCTTTTCAACAAACGTCAAACACTGGGGGGCATCACCCTCGGAGGACGCATTCTCGAAGAAAGCAATTTATGCCAGGAAAGGCCTCGATAGGGGAATGTTGTAATTGGCCAAACAGTCAAATGAACCGTGTCCATGTAGAATAGTCGATCCCGTAGCGGCAAAACATGTACACATGTATCAATTGTTTGAAGAAGCATTCTTATTATATCAAAACATTTTATGCCTCAAAGAAGTCTATAATATTCACATTTAACAGCTCAAGGGTCAAAACCCTGAATGCACCCGAATACTCGGGGATTGTCATCGGCAATCGACACATCGAATCATCGAACAATCAAAATTATAAGACCTTGAAGAGGCACACTCAAACTTATAAGACCTCAAAGAGGCAAACTCAATCTCACAAGACCTCAAAGAGGCACCCCCTCGATATTAAAGCCAAGGCCATCACACTCGGGGACTAAAGGCTACGGCCATATAAAAGATTATGTTCATGTGAAAAAGCTACGAAAGAAATAATGCGGCTCAGAGACGTCTGACTTTCGCCATAAAACTAAAAGGTCGTCAAATACTTCGACGAAGCCTTTGGAAAAAACCCTCAAGAGGTATTCGATTAACGTTGCATATCAAATTACAAACGAGGTTCCAATTATTCGAACCTTCAAAAAAATCGAACGAATATGAATACAAAAAAAAAATACATGCTAAGGCATACCAAAATTTTCACTAAGTCTTTGGCCAGAAAGAGGGAAAAATTTATAGCCATTTTAGAGGCCTAATTGGCCCTACCTAAAGAGCCTAAGGGCCAACCTAAAAGAGCCTAAGCGCCAACTTAAAGAGCCTAAGGCCGCCGTATAAGAGCTAATATAAAAAAATTAAAAAAACTAAAAAAAAACTAAGGGCTAACTTTATTTCGAGTTCGAGCAAGTACTCACTTGACCACTAAGCCCAAGGGCTATCCGAGCTCGAGAAAATTCTCACTCGGGGACTATCCCCGAAGTCTAAGGGATAACTTTATGTTAGATTCAAGACCTTGCTTTCGCTAAACTCAGACCCAAGGGTTGCGTCATTACAAGCTCGATCTAAGCTCGAGAATTACCTAAACACCTCAAGCGGCATCATGTTAATCAGTAAAGAACCTGAGGGTTCATTGCATTCTAAGTTCGAACCAACACTCAGGCTGATAATTTGGGTTGTACAAGCGAATTTTCTATAAATAAAGGAAAATAAGATTCATCACAAACCAAGGTCGAAATAAAAGTTCCTTTGTATCACAAAGCACATTTACAAAACTCCCCCATGGAGCCTTTACATAAAATAAAGAAATTAAGGAGGACCTAATCTATTGTCGGGGTCACTCGCTCGGAGGCAGCATCCACCGAAACTGCATATTCGGTGGTCTGACCTTTGGCAGCCTGATTTTCGGGGGCAGTTTCCTCCCCGGGGACTTCGTCCTCCCCACTCTCGGAGCCGCTGACAAAATCTTCATCAGTAGAGAGCTATGTAGCTGCCTCTTCTCCCCAAGCCTTCACCTTCTCAATTTCTGCAGAGAGGTCAAAGCCTTTGGCATGCACTTCCTCGAGAGTTTGCTTTCGAGATTCCAACCGAGCATGATTGACGGCGCATGATAACTTAATCTCAGTTGCAACAGATATCTCCCTAACCCGAGCATTGGCAGTTGCAGCATCGGTTCGATTTGAAGACACGAACGCATCGGCTTCGGACTTAACCTTAGACAATTCAACGACCATCTCAATATGAAGCTCCATAAATTTATGACCCTCTTCTTTTGAGCTCTGAATCTGGCTCTCGGCCGAGGCCATTTGCTCGCGAAGACTGTCTTTTTCAGAGGCCAAGTGATCCATACCTTACTTCCACCTGAGGGTTTCAACCTCTTTGATCTTAAGCTCCTCCCGAAGTTGCTTTGCCAGGTTGGCCTTCTCCTGGAACTGCAAAGGTGGAACATTAGATGCCAAAACAAACAAGTACAAAATACGACCACGAAGGCTATATTACCTTTTCAACGAGCTCGGCCCGCTCTTAGGAAGCTTTCGCAGAACTTGCTCGAATATCATTGAGTTCACCTTCTCTTTTGGCACAAAGAGCCTTAAGTACATCCATCTCTGACATAAGCTTCCTGAGATCGTCTTCACATCGGGCAAGCTCATCTCGAGACTTGGAAAAATCTTGACCGAAGAGCATCGCAGACTAAACACAAAGGAAGGAGGTCAGAAAAGCAAGAACCTAACTCTAAATGTAGTTATCAAGTTAAAGTTTACCTGCTTTCGAAGTTTCTCGGCCTCTTCAAGGATGAACGAGGTATCAAGGTCGGGACCCTCCTCGATCCCAGCAAGACATTTCCTGAAAATGTCATTCTCCATGTGGGATGTTCCCACATCAAGAGTCTTCATATCTTAGGCATCCCGTATTTTCCCCTCACAAAACGATGGGCCTGGTGGAGAGACATTCACGTCAATCACTCCGAGTGGCTCAATCGGGGCCTTCTCCCGCCTTCGAGGAACCTCAGGGATGGATTCTCTAAGTTCATCGACCAAGTGCCCCTCAGGACGGGGTGTTTCCTTGCTACTAGTCCTTCCTTGAGGTTAAACTGCTTCGGTGGCCTCTGGCTCAGCATCCTTTGAAGGATCAATGACTCCTCCTCTCCGAGTTATTAACAGGTGAGCATATTCGCCCTCAGCCTCATCTCTCTCTTCGTCCTCAGCACAAAGACGTGCAATAATTTCCGGAGCCAGGACCATCGTATCGGCCCTAGGTTTTCAAAGCTTGGCCCTTTTTGGCTTCGGGGACTCCGCCGATGACCCGTTCATTCTTTTCCTGTCCTTGGAAGTTTTTTGGGTCTCTCCCTCACTAGGTGGGAGCGGCCTCATCGAAACAACATCTACGAGGCCTGCACAAGCGTAAAGTTAAGTGTATTGCCGAGGAGTGTTTCACAATGGGATTTAAATATGCAGATAATGAGGACTCGCCGTGGTTTTTAGCCTCCCATCGGCCTTTGGCCAAATCACGCCAGACGTGCTCGATATATGTGGAAGTGGAAGCTAGTTGTCGAACCCAACCCGGGAGGTCCACAACCGCACATGGATACCACTCAACAGCTGCATCATCAAAGGGGAGTTAGTTCAAAGGAAAGGGAAAATGTGTAAATAATGAAACATGTTCGGTAGGTCTGTACTTATGCTTTGTATTCTATTCCTCGGGCAACAGCATCTTTTCAACGGGAATTGGGGTGGAGGTCCTGACTTGAACGAAGCGGCTCATCCACCCTCGGTCTTTATCCTCATCGATGCGAGCGAAGAAAGACTTCAGAGATCGACGTTGTAACTTTATCATACCACCTCGATAGAGATGAGGGTTGTATAATCAGACCAGATGGTCGAGGGTAAAAGACATCCCCTCGACTTCACTCGAAGAGTACCTAATTAGGTGAACAATCCGCCAAAAGTAAGGGTAAATTTGGCCAAGTGTCACGTGGTGTTGTCGACCGAAATCGAGGATCAGCGGGTCTGGAAAGGGCAAAGAAGGATCTACGTGACCTAAGGTAAATGGGTATGTGTATATGCTTAGGTACCCCGCTTTGAGAGTAGTAATATCCTCATCAGGTGAAGGGATCTCCACGTGCACTTCATCTCCCCAACGACAATCTGCCTTCACTTGTTTGAGTTCGGTTATTAAGCTAATATACCGAGACACGGGTTCACATCATCCTGGAACCAAAGCAGGCTTGTCGACCTTGAGATCGAAAGACATATAACAAAGCCCGGGGGTACACTCCTCAATGTGAGGAGGTACCACCATTTTGTTCTTCGATGGGCGTGAAGACGAAGAGGCTTTCTCTTTTATGGAACTGTCTTAGAAGTTTTTGTCATTTTTATTGTGAAAATTCAGAAGAAGGAGAAGGAGCTGGTTAAGAAATGGGCACAAGGAAGGAATAAGTGCAGAGAGGATTTGATGATATTGTATAGGTAAAAGTTTGACGAATGAAGGATTGAAGTATTTACAGTGGCTGTCTAAGCGTGTTGGAGAAGCTAAGCAGACGACCAATAGTCGTATTTCATTAAAGGCTTTTCGAAAACTTTGTAGGCGTAACTTTTGCACGACTTTTCAGTCACACGGACCGCTGAACTCACTAGACTGACATCATGATTGGGACATCGAAGGGGTGAGAATCAGATTGTTTCTTATCTTTTCATTCTAAGAAACGCGGGACTATCTGTATATGGTCAAAATAAGAGAGCTCGATTTCGAGGACTTAACGGTACCTCGATCTCGAGTTCGGGCAGCACGAAGTAAAGACTAGATCTGACTGGAAAATGCATACCTCGAGGGAGCAAATCGGAGACCCGTCATGATCTGCCCAGAGGGCAGTACAATTTCGATGACACTCAAGAAAGAGCGGAAATTTCTGAATGACACGTGGATCAAGGCATAAATTAAGGGATAAGATTTGTATGAAATAGTACGAGTCTTCACTAGGTTGTTATACAGATGTACCAATGTGATTCTTTACCATTATTAGAAATGTACCATATTAGGGTTTTCCCCTTCTATATAAAGGGGACTACAATCATTTGTAAAGACCATCTCATTCACTGCAATAGAACATTCTACTCTGCCTTTCTCGTTTACTGTGCACAATTGTTCTTCAGCTTTATTGTTTTTACTTTATTGTACATACTTTACTTGCTCATAACTCACGTCGAGGCCCCCGAGATAATCTAGCTTGAGGTCCCCGTTGCTCTAACAACACTGGTTTGGTTCATCAATTCTTCTTACTTAAATCTAATATTACTTGTATCTTCACTAATATTGAAATAAATCACATATCTTTAAAACCACAAATCACTTTTAATTGTTACTCACATTTTTTGAGGTAAACACTTATGACGCCCGTCGATGATAGTATGTGCAATATATTGATATCTAAATGGTATATTAATTCATTAAAGGTTTGTGATCCCACCCCGATTACACCTACATGCATTGATTCCGCGGCTGCCTAAACTGAAAACAAAGAGAAAAAGAGGACAAAGAAAATACAAAAGAAAATCCAAGGAGGTCCTAACAGCTGGCAGGTGAATATATATATATTATATATAAATGCAACAAATCCACCATCACCAATACTAAGTGGGACTCGAAAGAGATTTTAAATTTGTTATATTTGTTTCTGTCTGCTAGTGACGCTTCATTTAGTGGTTAAAGGACAGTGCATTTTTAATAATGATTATATTGAGTTCGAGTGGAGGGGACCTTGGAGTAATAGTAAAATTATTTTTGTGTGGCCTATAGGTCTCAGTTTCAAGCCGTAGAAGCAGTCACTAATGCTTATATTTGAATAGATTGTCTATATCACAACCCTTAGGTGACCGTACTTGAACTCAGGATATTCTGTGCACTGAGCTACTTTCTTTCCGATTATATTGAGTTCGAGTAGAAGACATAAATATATTTGCAACTACTGCCTTCAAAAATATAATATTAGATAGGTATAAAGAGAAAACGTCTATATGAAGACCATTTTTCTGGAAAATTTAAGAAGGTAAACACATATTACACCTAGTGTTTACACCAAACCAATGAGCTACAAGGGAAATGTAGTAAAGGCCTACTTGTGGAGAAAATTACTAAAATAGTCTAATAGCCCAAAGCTAATATGATAACTTAGCCAGCAGACAGATGAAAAAAAGTTATCAGAACACAACTTAATAGGTGCAGAACTATTAGATCATTCAGTTTACATAGTGAGCATCAGATGGCTGGTTTGAAATTAACCTCTCTTATGATTAATTTGAGGAGAAAAGAAACAAAAAACAACTCAAATACAATTCTTCTACATAAAGATTCAATTACTTTCATTACAAGCCCACTCTCAGTAATAACCAACCCCTTTGATTTCTGCTTGTGATGGCTGCTGGGCTTCATTTCCATTCCCAAGGAAAACCAGACGGCCTGCAAAGAGCCAGGGAATTAGGGTTCATAAAGGTTCTTCGTGGCAAATGAAACAAGTTCTATTGAAGTTTGCATGTTTCCTGGACCTATTCGCCGATATGGTTTTACACATGATCACTATAGGCAACGAAAGAATACCATACCACCCACCCATGCTTTAGAACAAAAAACCTTTTTTCTAGTAAAAATTATAGCAAAACATGCTTTGGGAATAGAGATAGCGCCACCATTAGCGGTACCATGAGATTTCAGAAACAAATCCTTATTTGTCAAGGGACATAACTTACTTTTCACTAACATATTAATGAATTCTAGGTTGTTTCAGAAGCCAATACAATATGCTTCCATGGTTTGCTTTAAAGCCCTTCGAAATTGGCTTGTAATTCAAGTGTATCCCCTAGGTTACTTTCGCTCGAAGCTCATAAACTTAAGTTCTATGGGACATCTTCAAAATCCAAACTTAAATGGGTGGCTATGATAGAAGATGGAGAAAAGGGATCAACTAATAGTGCAGTTTACAGACTCTGAAATGTTACTGCAGCAACTGACCCAGCCTTCAAAAGAAGCAGTTGCTGAGAGGGCCACACAAGCACGGTAACCTAACACTAGAATCAAGTATATATGTATATTCCACCTAGTATGTCCAAAGAGAATCTACATTCAACAATTTCAAGCCAAGGTGAAACATGTATATAGCCATTAGAAATCTTACTCATTTCTGATGGCAAAATGATTGCACAATGAAAAAACAAAATAGGGCTGAAATTACCATTTCTTCGTACAGCAACCTCTCGTATGCGCCGCACAAGACCAGTGATAGGATCGGTGAAGATTTTTGATTCAAGGTTACCCTCCACATACAAGATTGAACTACAATGTGCAGTGCATCAAACTACTATCAGAAGATTAGCACATCATTTGACAAGAGCTGGAAGCAGAAGTATGAAACTACAGATTCAACAGAAAGTAAGCATTCAGTCAAAGATGCACACCAAACTTTCACCAGATGGCAAAATTCAGTCTATTTCTTTTCCTGGGAGGAAGTTGGTCTTCAAAATCAGCTGAAAATCTAGCAATTCGTTTTATATTTTATTTTTTTTTGAAATATTGTGTAATTTTATGACACTGACCCAGTCGTCAGGGATGTAGAATTTCACGTATGACTTTTTTTTTGGGACTCTTATGATTTAGGGAAAAAATGAAAAGCAGTGAATAAGTCAATTGGTTTTTTTCTGTTGATCTCTCATTCAAGGCTTAACCAT
The DNA here is from genome assembly GCA_026770625.1 of Nicotiana glauca. Classification (NCBI taxonomy): domain Eukaryota; kingdom Viridiplantae; phylum Streptophyta; class Magnoliopsida; order Solanales; family Solanaceae; genus Nicotiana; species Nicotiana glauca. The sequence continues at coordinate 87,698 of MU730658.1, forward strand.
GAAGCAGGCGCTTATATTGACTTCACAACAAAAAGGAATTAGAAGTGAGCTCTAGATTAACACAACCCCTATCAGGTTCAATTTTAAGAAAAAAAACAGAAAACGCTTAGAGAACACAGGAAATTACAAGAATATATGCAATCGCATGACCCATATTTAACTTTAAAAGTAAGGAGATGAAAGAAAAATGGAAGCATACCCTGGAACAATACTCTTCATGGCCATTTCCCCCAACCTCTCAGGATAGACTGATACCCTGTGCCACTGAACTGCACACCTATTGGCATATTCTCTTGGCTCTTCATTATCAAATGGCCTCCTGTTGTTCCGAATCCCACCTGTTCCAAGCGATAGCAGAGTAACGGTCCTCCCACTCTTCAACTTCTTTTGTATTGGTGTCTGGCCAACTTGACCAACCAAGATTGCCTGTTCAGATTCAGCAAAAAACATTAAACCAACTTATCTTCGCGGAAACAAAAAACGCTAATATGACTATGATTTTTGCCTCATTTTTTGCATTTGGTGGGATAAGAAGTAGGTATTGCAGTTGTACCAATTTCTCTGTCAAAACTGGAAAACCATAATCTTCATACGGCTAATTCAAACACAATTCAATCAATCAACCATGTCCTAATCCCAATTACAGTTAGGGGTTGGTTAGATGAATCATCTAATATCCATTTCGCTCTACTCGGATCTGTTTCATTCCAATACTAAATAATTCCGACCATAACCCCAAAGCAAAAAACAAATAGACAAATCCCCACTCAATCATCAAAGAATTACAATCATATAAACACCATAAGATGTATGCATATACTCTATTGGTGCATATACATATCATAACATACATAGACACATAAACTACATTTGAACAGTCAGGATCGTCAGGATCGTGTCTGTATGAAGCATAGTATGCAAAATAATGTTTTAATTTATTAAATGCCTACAAATATGCCTCAATCCCAAATTTGGGGTCCGCTATACGAATCCTCACACGACTATGATTCTCCATTTATATTCATATCAGACCAACACTATAAAAAATAAAACATAAAAACTAAAAAATAAAAATAAAGTGTACTAGAAGTTCACTATATTTTCTACTAGCATTTTTGATAAAGAAATTCACTATATTTTCTACAAGCATAAAGATCTCTGGAAGGGTAATAGACTCCTAGAAAGCATAGGATCTAAAGTAAACATACTAACTGACTATATTCCTAAATAATTGGTATCAGCTTCTTGAGTTTCCACTTAAATATAAGGCTTTTGTTTGTGGAAGGGTTCGAACCTACGATGTGCACTTAAACCACACATCACGCGCTCTTACCACTAGACCGAACCCCAGCGTGCATCACCCATATAGATTTTTTTCTTTCTGCCCTACCTTTCATGAAGTTTGCATAGATTCCAAGAGATTGTAGGTTTTCTAAGACAACTTCCTTCCATGTGATTCTACATCCGCTTCGTCCCCTTTTAACACATTCACTCACCATGGTTTTGCACCTACAAACCGATGCACCTGGAAGTCCACTCAGGACATAACCAATCCATCTTAACCGACATTGACATTTAGAGCCACAACGATTGGTAAATATCACCCCCAAACTCCCCTCCTCCCGTGTCCAACAGTCTTTTCCCACTTCCCTTGGTGTCTCGAATCCCCAATCTAATGATTGGGGGGTTCCTTTTGACTACGCTATACCTCCTTGTCAACGGGGACACAGAAGTTCATACATGTACAGATAGGATCCTGTCTGTTTTGGTACATGCTATCCAAAGCAATCTCTTAATCCAATAATTGCAACTAACAGATGCATAAAGAGTGTATATTTATCTCCATTTATCACAATCCGCCGTGTAACTACAAAGTGGATTTTCAACAATCACATTATATCATACAAAGACATAAAATTAATATATACATAAACAGTTAGGTTAGAGTCCGAAATGATTGATAACGCGCAAACCAATGCTATAATCTATGAATTTCAATTCTATTTATCAAAATTCACCTTGTAAATGCCAACTTCTAGACCATTCTCTAGGGGACGTTCAACGATTTTGCGTTCTTGATTAAAATCAGAAGCTGAAGGTGATGAAAATCCAGTTGATTCGGGTTCGGCGTCCGATGCGGACTCCAACTCAATGCGGTCAGAATCCGGAGAGGAGAAATCCTCTGTAGCTGAAGAGGTTTTTGTGCAAAAAGAAGATAGTTGCGAAGCTTTAATGGATCTAGGGTTCGTCAGCATCGTGCGTAAAAGCTTTCTCGATAGTGAAGACGCCATTGATATCAATTTTTCTGCAGAAATGTGAATTTTCTCTGTCGTTAAACCCTTGTTCTGCTGGCTTAAACCCCTGAGGGCCGTTTGGTGGGAACTATTTAGGGAAAAAAAAGTTCCAGTATATAACTTGGTATTTGGCTTTTTCTATTTTGAGTGTCACTAATACTGGTAGTATAACTAATATCTCAATTCAATTGTTGTTTTATACTTAAATATGTTATGAAACAATAAAAGAAAAGAGTATCGGAAATAAAAGCAGGTAGAGAAAATTCCTATTGATTTTAGAGTCAATTACAATAGAATAAAACTACTCTATTTATAGGGGAAAAGTTACTTAGAGCCCGTTTAGCTTAGCTGATTTACCGTAGCTGATAAACATATGTGCTGAAAAGCACTTTTAAGTGCTGGAACTGATTTAAAAAATAAGCAGTTACGTGCTTGGATAAAAGTGCTGAAATTAATAATAAGCAGCTAAAAAATTGGGTATACAAAGAGTTTTGTTTTAAAAAGAAGTATTTTAGGGATAGAATAGTAAATATTTTGGTCAAACCTAAAGTGCTTATAAGCTGAAATTTGATAAGTTGGGGGAGACCAACTTATGGCTTTTGGCTTATTTTTGGCTTATAAGCACTTAACTTATAAGCACTTTTAATTTTATCAAACGCGTAAATAAGCCAAAAAGTACTTATAAACAAGTTTGACCAGCTTATAAGCTTAGCCAAACACCCTCTTAGCCACCAAGTAACAAACCCTAGAATCTCTCTAGAATATAGACATTCACCTTAAATGCAATTCTATTTATAACACTCCTCCTTGAATGTCTATTCAACAGATAACGTGCCTAGTTAAAACCTTAACTAAAATAAAACACATTGGGAAAAAATTCTAATAAAGGAAAAAGAGTACACATATCTAACAATACGCCTTTTGATTGCATTGTTAAAAACCTTGTAAGAAAAACACAGTGGAACAAAACCATAAAGGGAAAAAGAGTACAGCGCATATTAACTTCGACTGATGACATTCACATCTTTAAGCCTTCGCATCCCAATCTTGTGTACTTACTTCTTAAAGGTTGACGTCGGCAGAGATTTGGTGAATAAATCACCCATATAAACCCCAATGGATATGTTGCACCTTGAAAATTCTCGCTATCACATTATCATGCTTATAGTTATAGCAAGATACAAATGTGCGCAAATATCACTTAGGATATGGTGCTTCAGGACCAAGACTTGTATATGGTTTAAGCGATTTAAATCCTTCAAGGATTGTCATATAAGTCATATAATAGACTTTAATTAGATGTATATCAAGTTTTCATGTCATGCTAGACAAATAAGATATCGAAAACTAATTGCACATACCATTGACTTTATACTTTCAAGTGTTTGACTTGCAGGTCCAAAACAACATGTCATTCATATGAAACCAATATATATATATATATATATATATATATATATATATATATATATATATATATATATCGTCGACATACATTTTATATCGGTTCCAACCTTCTTATTTTCATAAAGACATAATATAGAGATCTCTTCATTCATATATTCAGGTACTTGAATCTCTCATGAGATTTTATGAAGTATTATGTCATGTAGGGGTGTGCATTCGTATTGGTTTATCAATAAATCGAATCGATTATTTATTATCTGTTTATCGATATCGATTTATCAATTTATCGATTTCGATTTCGAAATTTATTTTTATAAGGCCCCGTGAAAACTTTTAATTAAAGCCTAGTAGCTCGTAGTGCCAAGTTCCGAATATGTGTTAGGAATGTGTAAAATTCTGTTCGGACCCTTTGTACTGATCTAGCATTTAAAAATCAAGAATCAAAGTTTTCCAGAAAATGTGTTATTATGCAGTCCAGAATGCGGTTGCAAATCAAGTATGCGGACCATATTTCTGACACAGATTGAGTCGGTGGTTTGGTTAAAATTGAGGACAAAAATGCGGTCCATTATGCGATCGCATAACTGATATGTGGACCGCATTTCTATCACAAAGTGAGTCAGTGTGTTAGTCAAATTTGAGGTAAAAAATATGGTGAATTATGCAACCGCAGAACGGGTATGCGGACCGCATTTCTACCGCAAACCCAAACAGAAATGTTCAGAGTTTTGGAGCACTTTTGCGGTCCAATCTGCGGGCCGTATTCCCACTTTGCGATCGCAAAGCGCGACCGCATATCCGACTCGGGCTCTAATTTTTTTAAATTTTAAACCCGGCCCCTTCTTCAATAAAATACCACAACCCCTCATTTTAACATATTTTCTGAATCAACTAGAGAGAGGGAAGAGAGAGTCTTGAGAGAGAAAGTCTTACTTTCAACAATTTGATTCTTCAAAGTCATCCGGGCAGGGAAATTTCAAGCAATTGTTTTCGTCTCGTCCTTGCAGGTAGAATACCCAGCCCTTTTTCATTGGTTTTCAGATGTAAACAAAAAGGGGATTCTCATGCATTGATTCTTGAAAATAAAATTTGAAAACATAAATACATGTTCTTTAATACCTAAAATCTAGTAAAAAGAATTGGGTAGAGCGGTTGATAACCTAAATAAGTCTGGGTAGTAATTGTGAACTTCGATTCTAAGATATATGTGTTAACTTGTGAACTAGATTGTCAGTACTAGGCTGTTGTGAGCTGAAGTAGAAGTGAAAAGGGAAATTTGATTCCAGGTATGTATGGTTAACTTTAACCTCTGTAAAGTCACCTTGTTTGGTGTACGAGTATTTGCTATGTGTTACCTATGCGGACTATTTGTGAATTCTTGTGATTAATATGCCTTGAACGTTGCTGGTTAAGTTTTCCGATATAATGGTGTAAGTAAAAGGCAATAAACTAAGTGTATGTGTGAATGTGTTTATGTGGTAAGAGTTGTGTAGAAAATAATGGAAAGAAATCGTAGTTGATGAAATTTAAACAATTGTGGTGATATCATATGTGACTTGTGTCGACGCCCCCTTTTTCTCTAAAAGCGAAATCGGGTCTACGATATTTGGGAAGACAACTCTATTCCTGTTTGGAAATTGGGTTTTTGATTTTTGGAGAGTCGCCACCTAATGATTATAGTGCATTAGGACACTTTTAAAAGAATTTGAGATAAAAACCATAGTTTGGGTAAGGGCTAGAAATTATCTCGAGGGAAAGGTGGTAGGCACCCCTCAAGATCCACTAGTGTGGTTCCTGGACATGCTACAATCGTGACTTTAAATGCAAACAAACAAGTAAACAAGCAAGAATTGCAAATACGAGAATGTTACAAATAAGAAACACAAAAGGATTTATAGGTGCTGAAATTTGGAAGGAAAACAATTTTTGTGATTAAAGAAGAGATACGCAAGTAAAGGGAAGGGGGTCAAATAATTGATGCAAGCAACTAAAAAAAGAAGTACAAGAAACAAAAGTTGAAGATTGGACAACTTTTAAAATTCTGAAAAGTTATTAAACTAATAAAGAGGGAGGGGGTCCTAGGTTTATATATTACATGGATCATTCGCACAACACCGGTACCCAATTGTACGCATAGTGTTATCATGTAATCATTATCTCCATGTCTACCCTTCCCACCCAGTTAAGGTATAAAAGCGCGAAATGGTATCGTTTACTTATTGCATGCTATTACCTGTCCCAATCCTATCAGTCCTGGAGGCAAATGGACTATTAATCGTAAAGGGAAATGGGTTTGGGCTTTAGAAGTTTCAAAGGATAAAATGCTAAGGCGTCAACAAAAACAAGTAATTGCAAATAGAAGGGGAAACAGACAAGCAATCAGGGCTCAAGTATGCCTCGGTAAATCATCAAAAATCATAGAGTTTAGCATGTCTTACACGTACTGATTCTGGTCTTGTTTAAATAAAGCGACGAGCGGACTGTTTCAACGCATATTTTTAGGCAAAAATTCTACATTAGGCATACTCGAATGCAGTTGTTGGAAACTGATCTGGTTGATCTAAGTGTTGATTAGAACTAGGCGTGATATATACTGATTTTAGAAACAAATGTGCAAACTAACAGGGGTTACCAATTTTAGCGGAACATTGCGAGTTCATGCAGTTAATATTACTTCTATTCAGATTCGAAATTTTCTATAGGCATGCTTTCTATCCCTTTCTGATTTGGACATCTTTTAAACATTAACAAAAGTCCTATGAACATGGTATCTATATGCAACTTTTGTTATCAGACCTACAAATGGTTTGCCTAGTGATGTTTATAGATGCAGAATGCAGCAGTTTATAGACTATATTTTTTATATGAATTTGCGGAGAACAATTAGAAGTTAACCTATAGGCAGGATATCTATGTGCGTTTGCAAAAATTATGAATGAATCCTATAGGCACGATTTCTAGACGTGAGTTATGCAGAAATGCAGAAATTAAAGTTTACCCTATGAGCATGATCATCTAGGTGGATATGCAGAAATAAGAGTTTAAACTTATAGGCATGATTTCTGGGTGTATTTGCAGAAAAATTAACCTATAGGCAGGATCTCTACCCTTGGTGCATAAAATAAATCCCATCCCCTTTTTTACTAAGTTTCCCAGAGTTTGTACAAATTATTACAGCCCAAAAGAAACAACTGGAATAATAAAAAAATACATCAAAAATCATCAGCTACATCCGAGTAGCCTAATTCAGACTTAATGCCTAAAAATATGAGATTGAGCCACTTCCGAGATCCAAATTTCCAAGCCCTCTCTTATCTAATGTCTTTCAGAGATCCAAGGGATTTCAGGAACCCTAGGCAATGCATACACCCAAGATATTAATCATAAATTGAGTGGTGCAGTGCAGAAGGGCAAGCCCTTATGTGTCCAAGTTCAGGAGTAGGGGGCTACCCAGGCAGGCTGGTGGTTATGCCCAGCCACAAGATAGACTGTGACACCCCTAACCTAACCTGTTGATCAAGCATTTAGAGAGTAAAGACCTACTGGAAGTCAAGCCATGGCCTGAACAATAATCAGAAATATTGGCAGGCCAAGGCTGTTACTCAGCACACAATAAGGGAATGGGGATGGGAAATTGACAAGCTTAGGGCCGAAAGGGCCCAGTTTATATCTATGGACAATGATTTCAGACATTGTCATGTTTCTGAACCATAGCTTAAGCATAAAGGGGATGTGAGGGTTTGGGATTCATAAAGTATCAAATAAATAACAAACAACTGACAGAGTGCACATGTAAATTGAACATTGAATTACAAAGGGAAGGGAAACATGTTACAGCATGCTAATAACACGTATTACTAAGGAAAGCATAAACAGAAGTAGACAGGAATAAAACGTATTATTGTTGAGACATGTGAATTAACCGGTACATACCAGTAGAGAAGCAAAAGTGCAGAAGAAAGTAGAGCAAACAAAGGTCCACAGCAGCACAAGTAGCAGAAAGAGAGAGAGAACTTTTAAGTGTAAGAGAGTATTTTGAACTCAGATTGTTTGTCTATGTTCTTGTGTGTTCAAAGAAAGGGGAGGAGAGTATTTATAGCTTTGAAAACGTGTGGAGAAATAAGGCAATAAGTACAAATCTAACACAAATATGGGCATGGACACAAATCAGAAATCAATTAGTATAAGACTCCCCTTTAATCAGGGGATTCTTATTTGAACGGATACTAACAGGATCCAAATAAGGAAAGGAGAATCAGTCTTGTAAGCGGAATGGTTATTGCCATAAAAGAAACAGTAAAGTCATACAATATGCAATTAAGTCTAAGTACAAGATTTGAAGCTATTTTTGGAAAGATTCCGTGAGGCCAATCAAAGAAAAAGAATCAATTAGACTTTGACAGGCTAGTAAAATCAGGATCTCAGGGAAGGAAAAGTTTTTTGAAATCAATTTCGAGTTAAATAAATCACAGGAGGAACTCAGTATATAATGCATGCACAAATTACAGACATGTGAGGCTAAGCTATACAGCAGTAGCATAGAGCAGACATTCAAAACATGCTAGTTAGGCTTCAGTGTGTAATAGAGAGATAAGGAGTCGAAAACATGCAGAGAGTCGAGTGAGAATCATAAGCGTAGAACATATAGAGAAAAGAAATGTTGTAACAAGGAATCAAGTTGAATAATGCACAAAAAACCTCGCAGGACTGCGAATAGCCTCCCAAAAAGACTAGGGTTTTCAAATCAGTTGAGTTTAGAGACGACAAACAGATGAAACACACGCAGTTCCAAAGCTCAAGCGAAAACCCCTAAAAATTAGGGTTTTAACTATTAATCAGTAAACCAAACAGATAGGCTCAGGAACTCAAGTAAATTCCCAAAATTAGGGTTTTTAACATCAAATAAACCTAGAGATGATAAGCGTATGAATCGAATGAAACCTTAACAAACAGACTCAAAGAAAAAATCACAAAATTAGGGCTTTTCAACATGTTTACTCAGATAAGGGAAACAAACCAGCAAAGTACAAAACGTACCAAGAACAGGAGGGGGGGGAGATTTGAAATAACTTAACATAAAAACCATAATTAAAAGAACAAAGAGTTTTGAAAGCAAAAATTAGGGAAACCTCGAGAAACATGCTCAGAAAGTTCAAACACACATAGATTTAGAGCAGATCTAAGAATAAATCGAAGGAACCTTAGAGCTAGGGTTTCATAAGAAACCCAGGTGATGAGAAAGGCTTTGGAAACCATCGATCTGAGCTGGGTAGTCAAATATCAAACTCGAATGGCCATGGCTGGTTGGACATTGGTTGAAGATGACCGGAGAACAGCTATCGAGCAAAAGCTTGGTCGAGACCCCTTCAATATCTGGTCATAGGACCTCAAGATGAGCCCATAGAAGCCATGGGAGGCCGGTGTAGGCCTCCGATGAGTCTGGGGAGGCATGGATTAGGGTTTCGATGGGAGGCGGCGGCTAAGGTTTTGAGAGAGCTCGAGAGATGAAAGCGTTTGAAGGCGGTGGATTGGGAAAATAGATAGGGTTAGGTGGTCGTGTGAATTAAAAAAGGTAAGAAGTAATGGTGGCCGTTGATCTAAATGATTAACGGTCGGGATTTAAAAGGGTTATGGTTTGGGTCGATTGAACATATACTGGGTCGGGTTGAAATGTTAATTGAGCTGGGTAATTGGGTTTTAAATTGGGGCTGAAATGGGGTGCCAAATTTGCTATAATTGAAATACAATAAAGGCCAAATCGTAAATAGCCAATTTTCCCCTTTTAAATTTTTTATAAAATAGTAATACGACTTTAAAAAGAAAATTAATAGTACTAGGTAAATAGTTATTATATAAATATTAATTAAAAAATAATGGGATTTATTTTATAAACATAAAAATTCCATAAATTACAGGATAGGCTATAATTGTAATTATATGTAATTTAGCTTTTAAAAATGCCAAATGAATTTGTAAATATATGCAAAAATTACCTTAATTATATTTTGGTGTAAATGTGAAAATAGAATGAATTATTCACCAAAATGATAATTTTGGGAATAATTATTGGATTTTGTCGTAAAATAGGCAATAAATTGGGTTTGGAAATCATTAAAAATGCCAAAACTCTTGGATGTGCTTATATATGCACCGATATGCTATTTTGGAAATATTTGGGTATAAAAATATTTAGGAAAAAATTGGGTATCAACAGCTGCACCTCTTTACCCGAGAAGGATGAAAGAGTTGTCGGGTAGATATGATGGCCAATTTTGACTGGAAGCAGCGATTTGAAAAGCATTTGATCGAGCTTTGGTTTCTAAGCTGCCTACATATCCGTGGTTTTACAGGAATCATGCCGTATGTAGTTTAGGAACCATTGACGGAACATGCCGATGGCGATTCGAAAGAGATAGGCACGATGTTTATGGGGCAAGAGGTATCTGAAACTTGATCGGCGGCGGGGCATGGAGCGGGATCGCTCCTGCTGAGACGGCCATTGCTAGGCAATGTACCTGCAAGTGAGCAATACAGGCGTATATTTTGCATAAACTTAAACATGATGCAAGTTCCCGTTGGACCATGAATGCTGTACTTGGACGGTTAGGATGGCATCCTCGGACCATGATGTCCTGGGCCATGAAGTGCAAAATTAAAGGATTCGTAGGCTATGAAATGATGTTCTCGGGCTATGATAATGGTGCCTCCGAACCATGATGCCTTTGAATAATGACGTGCAGGATATAAAGTGGGGTCCTCGGGCCATGGCATGGTGTTCTCGGTCTATGAGGATGACGCCTCCAAACAATGATGCGTTCGGACAGTTTGGTGATATTTCAACCCATGAAATGCAAGATTTGGCAGTATTTCAGCCGATGCAAAAGCGTAAATGGCGATATTTCAGCCGACAGGAATTTAAATAAACAGGCGATGTCCCAACCGATGTAAAAAGTAGAATGGCAATGTTTCAGCCGATAGAGAATTTAAATAAAATTTGGCGATATTTCAACCGTTTCAAAAATGTAAATGGCGATATTTCAGCCGATAGAGGATTTAGATAAAGCTTGGTGATATTTCAGCTGATGTAGAATTTAAATAAAGTTTGGCGATATTTCAGCCAATTGCAAGACGTAAGTAAAAGGTGGAGTTTTTCAGCCATGCAAGAAAGATAAAGTGGCGGTATTTCCGCCATGCAAGTGGAGGTAGAGCTTAACCTCGGAAGGCAGAAAGGTAGCCTTATGCAGATAATGCAGGATGGAGACAACGCTTAATCTCGGAAGGCAGAAAGGTAGCCTTATTCAATACAGATAATGTAGATGGAGACAACGCTTAGTCTGAGAAGGCAGAAAGGTAGCCTTATACAATACAGATAATGCAGATGGAGACAACGCTTAGTCTCGGAAGGCAGAAAGGTAGCCTTATGCAACGAGATACAAGCGAATAGTAAGTAAAAATTCTTAGCTGATAGTTGGTAGCTGATTGTGATATTGCGGCTGCTGGGGATATTGCGTGCGGATAGCAAATGCGAATATGTGTGACGGTTCAATGCGATTGCGTAATATATTCGGTAATTTTATGACTTGGGTGCCTGCATCCAAAGAAAATCGTGAGTTTTGTAAGAGAGGGAAACGTTAGTTCGTTTTCCCTTGAATCCTAGCGTTGCATATCATTGGGGTAGCGTTGCTAAATAGCGGCGATTCGTACAATAATTATGCATGATTTAATAAACATATCACAAGTATAGAAATAGTTTTCTTTTAGCTGAACCAATGACTGTGACGCGGTTCGAGACATTGCAACCTCTCTTGCTTCGGAATTTTGAGGGTCCTCCACAAAATTCTTCCCCAGTTTACTGGGCTGGCACTTCTGACGGTTGCGCTGAATGACTGAAGAATCAACTTCAAAATTTTGAGGGTCCTCCTCAAAATTCTACCCCAGTTTACTGAGGTGACATCCCTGGTGATGAGTGGCTGAAGACTAACTTCAGAATTTTGAGGGTCCTCCTCAAAATTCTACCTTAGTTCCAAGAGCATAGGGAAATGAAATTTTTCATTAAATTGTGACCGAACCCATAGGGCCTGCCTACGTATCCCCTCTTAAACGGGAATCAGGTCAGGCGTAGTTCAAATTACATCATAAAGAAATCATAGGTGATTACACATAATATCGTTTCACTGCATCTGAGTTGATTGGCTTTGGCCAGACTTCTCCATCCATTTCTGCAAGAATAAGGGCTCCCCCAATTAGAACCCGATGAACCATGTACGTTCCTTGCCAGTTGGGAGAGAATTTTCATTTGGCTTTATCTTGATGTGGGAATATTTTCTTTAGCACCAACTGCCCTGGTGTAAACTTCCTTGGCTTAACTCTTTTGTTGAAGACTCTGGACATTCTGTTATGATACAACTGACCGTGGCAAAACTGCATTCATCCTTTTCCCATCTATAAGGGCTAACTGCTCGTAGCGACCTTTCACCCATTCTGCGTCGTCCAACTCTGCTTCTTGTATGACCCTCAAGGAGGGAATTTCTTCCTCGGCGGGGATGACCGCTTCTGTACCATAAACCAGCATGTAGGGAGTTGCTTCGATTGATGTGCGGACCGTGTTGCTTCGGTCGATGTGCGGACCGTGGTACGGTATCCTAGTAAGGCGAATGATAACTTCTCATGCCATTGTTTGTGACTTTCGATCATTTTTCTTAGTATCTTCTTGATATTCTTGTTAGCTGCTTCTACAGCTCTGTTCATCTGAGGCCTGTAGGTTGTAGAGTTCTTGTACTTAATCTTGAATGCCTCACACATTGCTTTCATCAAATCGCTGTTGAGATTGGAACCATTATCAGTGATGATTGATTCCGAAATTCCAAATCGATATACAATACGATCACGGACGAAATTTGCCACAACTTTATTAGTCACTGCTTTTTATGACGCTGTTTCAACCCATTTAGTAAAATAATCAATTGTCACCAGGATAAACCTGTGTCCGTTTGATGCGGCAGGCTCGATAGGTCCAATGACGTCCATCCTCAAAGTGGCGAATGGCCACGGTGAGCTTGTTGCAATAAGCTCGTTTGGAGGCACCTTTATCATATCTGCATGTATTTGACAGCGATGGCACTTGCGAATATACTGGATACAGTCTGTTTCTATAGTCATCCAAAAATAACATGCTCGGAGTATCTTATTTGCTAAAACAAAACCATTTATGTGCGGCCCGCAAGTCCCTGCGTGCACTTCGTCCAATAGTCTGGATGCTTCTTTTATGTCGACATACCTTAATAAACCCCAATCGGGAGTCCTTCTATACAGGATTCCCCTACTGTGAAAAAAGTTGTTGGATAGCCTCCGAAGTGTGCGCTTCTGAGTGGCGTTGGCAAGTTCTGGGTATTATCCCATTGTCAAGTACTCCTTGATGTTATGGAACCACGGTTTTCCATTTGCTTCTTCCTCAATGTGAGCATAATATGCTGGCTGATCATAAATCTTTACTGGGATAGGATCAATGAAATTCATATCTGGATGTTGGATCATGGATGATAGAGTAGCTAATGCGCCAGCGAACTCGTTCTGGACCTTGGGGACATGCTGGAATTATGTCTTTGTGAATCTTTTCCTTAACTCCTGGATGTGATGCAAGTAGGGGAGTATCTTAGGGTTCTTGGTCGCCCACTCTTCTCGAACCTGATGTATGAGCAGGTCTGAATCCCCGATTACTAGCAACTCCTGAACGTTCATGTCATTGGCTATCTTGAGCCCTAGGATGCAAGCTTCATATTCAGTCATATTGTTTGTGCAGGGGAATCTGAGCTCGGTGGATACCGGATAATGCTGGCCGGTTTCTAATACTAGGACCACTCCGATGCCAACTCCCTTGAAGTTTGCTGCTCCATTGAAAAACAATCTATAACCATCGTAGGATTCTATGATATCTTCTCCTACAAAGGACACTTCCTCATCGGGAAAATACATTTTCAGGGGTTCGTATTCTTCGCCGACGGGATTCTCGGCAAGGTGATCTGCTATGGCTTGACCCTTGATTGCTTTCTGAGTCACGTAAACAATGTCAAATTCACTCAGCAAGATTTGCCACTTGGCGAGTTTGCCAATGGGCATGGGCTTCTGAAAGATATACTTTAGCAGGTCCGTCCTGGATATGAGATAAGTAGTGTAGGCACAGAATAATGCCTCAATTTCTGAGCTACCCAAGTCAGAGCACAACAGGTGCGCTCCAATAGAGAATACCGAGCCTCGTATGGGGTGAACTTCTTGCTGAGATAGTAGATGGCTTGCTCCTTCCTCCCTGTTTCATCATGTTGTCCCAGATTACAACCGAATGCTCCATCCAAAACCACGAGGTAAAGCAATAGAGCCTTCCTGGCTCGGGCGGAACCAAGACTGGTGGCGTTGACAAGTATTCCTTGATTCTGTTGAAGTCTTTTTGACAATCGTCAGTCCATTTAGTAGCAGCATCTTTCTTTAGCATTTTAAAGATAGATTCACAAATGACCGTGGACTGAGCTATGAACCGGTTGATATAGTTGAGTCTTCCCAAGAAACTCATCACGTCCTTCTTGTTCTTTGGCGGTGGCAATTCTTGAATGGCTT
>MU730660.1:6471-33614 GCA_026770625.1 Nicotiana glauca
TTTTATACAAAACTTACTAATACTGACTGATTCGAATCATTCAGGAAAACAAATAAGAAACACAATACAGAGTAGGCACAAAAGCATTCGAACTTAAAAAAAATAAGAAAGGAGTAGAGGATGAATTTACTGAACAAAACTAAATAGAAAAAGAAAAAATAAAGCGAAAACCTACCAATTAAACGGGGCCTGGGTTCGAACTTCCGATGCCTTTTGGACTTGGGGCCAAGATGGACCCTAGTCGAGTGTTCTCGAACGAGAGCACTCGACTAAGGTCTATTTTGAACTCAGTCTCTGAACCAACTTCAGACCATTACTCGAAAACTTTTGTTCGAGACTCACCAACAACATTCGAGGGAAGCGGGCTAGGGATTAAGTAAGAGGGAGTCATGGTGGTCAACTGGTGTTGATTTGGGATAGTTTAGGGTTGGCGCCGCCATCAAGGATTTTTAGGGCGGCGCTAGGGTTTATGCGGTTAAATTGTCATTCGAAGCGTCCCGGGGTGATTCGAAGGAAACCAACAACCTTTGAGTGATGGGGGAGGTCCAGGGGTGGCATGGTGTTAATTTGGTGGCCATCAGACAAACTAGGGTTGGGGCCTGATTCTTCAATTGAATATTCGAAGAGCCTGGTTGGGATTCGAAGATGATGGAGTGGAGATTTGGAATGGGGAGGTTGAGGCGAATAAGTGGTGTAAATTTGGGAGGGGTTGGATCACCGGAACTGTCGTGAGGCGATTTTCGATGAGCGGAGATCGGTGGTTAAAGGCGGCATTACTTGGGGTCGTCTCTGAGAGGTTAGAGACGGAGAATGGGGGGGGTTGGGTGTGTTTGGTAGTTATATACTAGGGGGAGGAATTGATCCTGGCCGTTTGATCAACCGATATCAACGGCCTGGATCAGTTAGCTTAAAGGGAACGGTGTCGTTTAGGGGATTATGGGGCTGGACCGGGTGTGGGAATAGGTCGGGTCATTTAGGCGGGTGAGGGAGATGGGATTTGGACCGTTGGATTGATTGGGATGGACGGCTGAGATCTTTGGACACTGAAACGACGTAGTTTTAACCTCATACTACGTCGTTTCATTTACTCCGTGAGAGGGCTGCCTGGACCGGGTAAGAAAAATATTCTGGGCCTGGATTTGGTCAAATTTGGACGGCCCAGTCCGGTTTTTCTCTTTATTTTCATTTTCTTAATTTCTAATTAATAAAACCAAAATTCTAATTTAATTGATAAAATCAAAGATTATCTAAAATTCTAATTAACTCCTAATATTAATTATCACACAAGTTTAAACACCAATTAAAAATAAACTCACACAATTTGGACATTAAATGCCGCAAATGCAAAGTACATATTTTTTTGTGATTTTTCGGTCTTTGTTAGAACAAACTTAATTACTCCTAATTGTAAAATTAAATTCTAAAATGCAAATGCGACATATTTTTTGTAATTTTATCAATTTTAACAAATAAACACGTACAGACGAATGCAAACAATAAAAGAAAAATAATACAAAAATTCACAAAAATCACACACAACACAAAACTATTTTATTTTGAATTTTTGGGAGTAATTCTCGTATAGGGCAAAAATCACGTGCTCACAAGCCTGCCCGACAACTCAGGCTTATGCAGGATGCTTCTCAAGGGGAAGGTTGTTATTACTTTTATGGGGTGACACTGAAAGTAGGGTCTAAGCTTTCGTGAAGCTACGACCAGTGCCAGGGCCAACTTCTCGAGGTGTGGATACCGTATTTTGGCGTTCACTAGGGTTTTGCTGATATAGTAAATAGGAGATTGCGTACCTTTGTTTTTGCGGACTAAGACTGCGCTGACAGCGACTTCGGACACTACCAGGTATACTAGCAAGGGTTCGTCTGGGTTCGCTTTGACTAGCAATGGTGGCGAAGACAAGTATGCTTTTAATTTTTTTAAGGCCTCGACGCATTCCTCGTTCCACTGTAGTCCGTGATCTTTTCTCAATACGTTAAAAAATTTATGGCACCTGTCGAAGGATCGTGAGATGAACCTGGATAGGGCGGCTATTCGACTTGTCAGATTTTGTACCTATTTTTTGCTGTTCAAGGTCTCTGGTATTGCGTCTATTGCCTTGAGCTAGTCCGGGTTGACCTCGATACCTCATTGTGATACGAGGAAGCCCAAGAACTTTCCTAAGGCTACGCCGAAGGTGCACTTTACGGGTTCAATTTCATCCCGTACCGTCTTAGTATCTCGAAGGCTTCCTTCAGATAGTTGATGTGGTCTTCTTTGTTTGCCGACTTTACAAGCATATCGTCGATATAGACCTCCATGGTCTTGCCAAGTTGTTCTTTGAACATTCTGGTAACCAGTCTCTGATATGTCGCCCCTGCATTTTTGAGTCCGAAGGGCATTACCTTGTAGCAATATGTCCCTTGGTGGGTGATGAAAGTAGTCTTTTCTTGGTCCTCCTCGGCCATCATGATTTGGTTGTAGCCGGAGTAGGCATCTAAGAAGCTTAGAAGTTCATGTCCTGCTGTGGCGTCGATCAACTGGTCGATGTGAGGTAACGGGAATGAGTCTTTCGGGCATGCTTTGTTAAGGTTGGTGAAGTCTACGCACATTCTCCATTTCCTATTTTTCTTTTTGACCATGACGACATTGGCGACCCATTAGGGATATTTTGATTCTCTTATGGACCCGTTGGCTAGCAGCTTATCTACCTCTTCGCTGACAGCCTCGTTGATTGCAGCATTGAACTTTCTTCTAATTTTTCGCACGGGTGGATATAGTGGGTCGACGTTCAGCTTGTGTGTGGCAATGTCTTTCAGTATTCCCGGCATATATGAATGAGAAAAAGCAAATAAATCTGCGTGGTTAGTTAGAAATTCATGGTACTTACTTGGGTCACAGAGGCTGTGTCCGATGTAGGCTTTCTTTGTGTGGTCGGTGCTGTCCAGTTGTATTGGGTCGAGATCCTCGACCGTTGCTTTGCAGGCTTCTACGATGTCCGGATCTTTGATGGCTTCCGTTGTCGGGTCGACCTTAGTCCCCGACACGGCTGATTGCTATGCATCCGCACTTTCTCCTTTTAACTGTTTGGTGTGGGCGCAGTCTTGAGCGATTCGATAGCATTCTTGCATGGTGCGCGGCTCGCCATGAATGCTAAATACTCCCCAAGGGGTGGGGAACTTGATCACTTGGTAGAAGCTTGAGGGGACTGCTCGCATGGCATGTATCCATGGGCGTCCTATGATGGCGTTGTAGGCCGTCTCTTGGTTCATGACGTGGAAAGTGGTTTCCAGTGTAACTCCCTACTAAAATCATCAATGATACCTTCCCGGAGGTCCGTTCCACTGCATTGTTAAAACCTGTCAGTGTTATGCAATGCGGTATTATCCTATCTTCGAGTCTCATTTGCATGAGGACTCTTGGATGGATAATACATGCGTTGCTTCCGTCATCAATCATGATTCTCTTACCATCAATGTCAGCAATACATAAAGTTATGACCAAAGCATCATAATGAGGAAAAGACAAACCGTCGGCATCGGACTTATCGAAGGTGATACTCTCTTCGAAGTCGTCATACCGTTCATGGGCGATTGTTTGTTTCAGTTTGTTCGAGATGGTGAACTTTACGTAGTTGATTGCTGAATCGTCACCTCCTCCGACGATCATGTTGATGGTACGTGCTGGCGAAGGTGGCTTTGGCGGCCCTTGAGGTTGTTCCCGCCCTCGTGCGAAGTTGGTCTTTCCCTTATTGCTAAGCAACTCCCTCAAGTATCCTTGGTTCAGCATTCTGACTACCTCTTGTCATAGTCCTATGCAATCTTCGATTTTTTGTCCTATTTCTTGGTGGAACTCGCACAGGACGTTCGACCTCCTCGTGGCAGGATCTTATTTCATTTTCTGCGGCCATTGTACCTTGGTGCCCAACTTCTCCAGTGCGTACACTATTTCTGAGGGAGACACACAAAAGTTATGGGCAGATAATAAAGGGGCATACCTTTTTTATTACGGAGTGGGGCGATATATCGTTGCAGTGCTTATGTGTGTCTTGGCGGTGGTGGATGAGAGGATTTGATGTAGGGCTGATGCCTTTCTTTGTTGAAGTGCGAGGGTTGTTCCTGCCGCCCATCGCTGCGTCGATCCCTCCTTGCTTCTGACTGTATCGTCGTTAGCCGCTGGGTCGGTCCATTGAGGTCATCCTCATCTTCTCGTACCTCGTCACAGTAGGCGTTGTGGATCTCCTCCCATGTGGTGGGGGGATACTTCATGAGTCGGCTCAGTAGCTTTTTGGTCGCCCTTGAACCATCTCTGCTCAGCCCGTTTTGGAAAGCTGCGACTACCATGCCTTTCGATACGTTTGGTAGGCTTATCCTTACTCTGTTGAATCTGGCCAGGAAGTCCCTGAGTCCCTCTCCTGCAGTTTGTCTGACAGCGAAGATATCGTTGACCCTGGACTCTGCTTTCTTTGCTCCTGCGTGGGCGGTGGCGAACTTATCCGCCATTTCTTTGAATGTCGATATCGTTCTAGCTGGCAGCTGTGAGTACCATGTTAACGCCCCCTGTCAACGTTTCTTCGAACTTTTTCAGCAATACGAATGGTACTTGTTCTTTTGAAAGATCGTTACCCTTCACAGCGGTCACATAGTGCATCAGGTGGTCTTCGGGATCCGTCGTCCCGTCATATATCCTTAAGTAAGGTGGCATCTTGAAGGTTTTCGGGATCGAGTGAGGGGCAGCCTCTTCGCTATACAGCTGTTCGACGAATCTTCCCATGTCGCGCTTCGGTAGTAACTTAGGAGTGTTGGGAATTTTGTCTACTCTTTCCTGATGCTCTTTCATTTGATCCCGAAGTGCCTTGTTCTCATTCTCCATTTCTTCCATCTTTTTAAGGATGGTTGCGAGTGTGCTATCGCTGGTCTGGATATCGGTGTGGGTGTTGTTTGTTTGTACAGTATCGGGTTCACTGGTGGTGGTAATGTCTGTCATTGACGGGTTCTTAATGTTGCTTTGGGCTGACGTTTCGAGCAAGCTGCCTAGGGTGTTCATTAGCCACTCTTCCAGTAGTTTCTTGACCACCGGGGGTGGTGTTTCTTTGACTACATATGTAGAGGCTCCCTTTCCGTGCAAGATTGTCAGGTCTTCAGATGAAGAGGGTGAGATCTCTCCCTCCTGTGCACTACCAGGTGTTGTACTCAAGATGTTCTCTCTACCGGCCTCGTTGAGAGGGCCTATGAGGTTGGCTGTGACGCCTGCTATTGCTTTCATTCTTGCGTCATTTTCTGCCATTTTTCGATTTCTGTAGGATGTGAAGGATGCTGGTTCGTTACTTTTTTTGATATTCTAGGTGCAAACTATGATTTCAATTGCCGAAATCCTCACAGACGGCGCCAAATTGTTTGACTTGAAAGATAACAATTACTTTGCAAGTGAATAGAATCAAAATAAATCAAAGGTAAATTGTAATCGAAGATAATGAGGCCTAGAAATATGTATTATGTTTCTTATTGCTTTCAATAGATTGGATGTTCGAGGGAGGAAAAGACAGAGAGAGGAAAAGCTTGTTTTAGAAAAGATCAGATGCCTTTACAACATTGTGATCCTCCTTTATATAATAGGTGAACCCATTAAAATAATAAAATAATACAGAGATAGGTCACGTGCATTCGAGGAGACGACGAGACCTAGAGGTACATTTCACCCCGACATTCTTAGGTCGTACCCTCATTTCGACTATTGCTTAGTCGTGGGTCGTTACTACCGTAGTGGGTAGAATTTGACCCCATACAATTGGAGTAACCATTAGGCGCAAATAAAAATTTTCTATGTAATACTCCCATTCCATGATCAAAAACTCCTTTTAATTTAGGTTCATTCAACGTGTTTTTTGTTGTTGATAAGTTAGGATTTTTCGTAAATTCGTAGTGATCAACACCCGATGTTTATACGCATAATATGTGTTATTTATATACACATTTATCACTTAACCGTGATTAAATATCATATGTTTTTCCACGTTAATTTTGATTGCTAAAGCAGATCTTTCAGAATTAAATTGGCCATAAGTAACTCATGTTTTCAAAATAAAGTATAAATAAACAAAAGCTACAAAAATAGAGTATCCGTCCCCATATCAAAGCTACGAAGGAATACATTTTAAATACTTTAGTCGAAAATTACTTAGTTTAACTCTTGACTAGAGAAAAATAGGATAACCATTTGGAAGGATGGAGTTGTGCTGTAATATATTACAAATTGAAGATATTCAAACTTAAATTTCAATAAATGTTTTCTCTATCGAGCTAATTATTTTACATCCAGTTTAATATTTTTTCACCTCTGCTAATATATTATAATCTAATTGATAATCAGTTCTGTTTATAGCTATAATCACTAAATTATGAAGTTTTACCTTCCGTTTTTTATTTTCGCTCATAACAATATTTTAAGGTTAAAGGGTTATGGTTTCAAAAAATGATATTTTTTGCATTTAAAAATTTAGGTAGCACTAGGACATATTTTAGAAGTTCTTAAGGTATTACCAAAAGGAAAATAATACCATCTCCCCATTTATAATATATTGCTACCAAATGACCTTAAAAAGAACAGAAACTTCCTTTGGAAACTTTTATTTATTTATCTATAGATTTAGAAACTTTATTCATTGATCATTTATGAGATTTAGCGTGCTTCGAAAAGCCTTATACTCTTCAATAGATAATAGATGGACAATAGGGCTGTTGAGTAAGAGTTGTTCATGCAGTATTCTTGGGTTATTCTTTAACTCAGAAGGGTTATAAACTGTTTGATATATCTAATCGTGTAGTTTTTGTTAACAGGGATGTTATTTTCAAGGAAGACAACTTCCCATTTATGCAGACGTCAAGTGAATCAAGATCAATTCATCTACACATCAAAATCACCATGTACCTATTACAGACATTGATACCCATCTTGTGTCAACTACACTTCCCAATGATGATTCTGCATTTGATATAATATGGATTCTCCACTTCCAGATATGCACAAATACATCTTACTCAACAGCCTTATTGATGATTCTCCTACACCACCTATTGTGGATTCTTCTACATCACCTATTGCTGATTCTACAACTACTGCACACTTACCATCACCTCAATATGAAGACAATTTTGAACCTCGTAGGAGCTATAGAATTTTTAGACCTTCCATTTGGATGCAGGACTATGTGAGTTCCCAGAAGAGTGCCTACCCTATTTCTAACTCTGTCAGCTATCTTCAATTGAAACCTCACTACTCCAAATGCTTGGCTGCTTATTCTTCTGAGACAGAACCAAGATCTTTTGCTGCTAAGGACCCTAAGTGGGTTGATGCCATACAACAAGAAATTCAAGCCTTGGAAGATAATCTGGAGCTTGGTGCCACTACCTCCTGGAAAGCAACCTATAGGGTGTAAGTGGGTGTTCAAAATTAAGTATCAAGCTTCAGGTGAGGTCGAGAGATACAAAACTTGACTTGTAGAAAAAGGTTACACACAGAAGGAGGGCCTTGACTACACCGATACCTTCTCACCTGTTGCTAAAATGGTGACATTAAGATCAATTGTAGCACTGGCAACTTCCTCTGGTTGGCCTCTTTATCAGATGGATGTTCATACTGCCTTCTTGCAAGGCGACTTGGTTGAAGAAGTTTACATTCTTGTTCCTCCTGGTTTCTCTAAGGGAGTTGCCAAGTAGGGGGAGTACTTTGTATGCATGCTACATAAGTCCCTATATGGCCTTAAACAAGCATACGACAATGGAATATCAAGTTATCTGAGGCATTACAGACCATGGGGATCTCTCAAAGCCACTATGATCACTCTCTATTTACCAGGAGAACTGATACTTACCTTGTTCTAGTGCTCGTCTATGTGGATAATTTGATAGTTACTGGGAACAACATTAAAGAAATTAACAAGACAAGGACCAACTTGCAGTAGTTTTTTAGAATGAAGGATCTTGGAGAATTGAAATTCTTCTTGGAATTGAGTTTGCTCGATCAGATTAGGGAATATACTTGAGCCAACGCAAATATGCATTAGAGCTAATTTTAGAACTTGGACTAGTTGGGGCCAAACCTTCTAGCACACCATTATAAGTAAACCAAAAATTGACTTCTGTTGATTTTGACAAATTGGCTTCTTCCTCTGAAGGTACTGTCCAAGACCCTCTCTTGAAGGATACAGGTGAGTTTCAAAGATTGGTGGGAAGATTACTATACTTAACAATGACTAGGCCGGATATATCATTTATTGTACAAACCTTAAGTCAGTACATGCTCTCTCGTAAGCAATCTCATCTAGATGCAGTAAGGAGAGTTGTTAGATATGTCAAGAGTGCACCAGGGCAGGGGCTGCTATTACCTTCAACGGGTGATGGGACTTTGAAGGCATATTGTGATGCTGATTGGGGAGCATGCCTTCAAACTATAAGATCAGTCACTGGCTACTCAGTATTCGATGGCAATGCTTTGATTTCTTGGAAATCAAAGAAGCAGGAAACAGTGGCAAGGAGTTCAGCTGAAGCTGAGTTTAGAAGCATGGCTTCAACTGCAACAAAGATTTTGTGGCTTGTTGGTCTGTTTGGTGAATTATGTGTCAAGTTGCAATTACTTGTGGCTCTATTTTGTGATAGCAAGGCAGCGACCCAAATCCCAGAAAATCCTATTTTCCATGAACGCACAAAGCACATTGACATTGATTGTTATTTCATTAGAGAGAAGATAAAGGCTAGTATCATCAAGAATATACATGTGAATACTAAGGAGCAGATAACAGATTTATTGACTAAAGGACTTGGACGAACACAACATCATCATTTTCTTTGCAATCTTGGAGTGAAGAATATTTTTCTACCCTCTAGCTTGAGGGGGAGTACTGAGCCGGGATAGTATATGTATGTACCGAAAGTTTAGGGGTTAAAGTGTGCAAAATAGAAGTTAGTAACTAATTTAACTTATTAGGTATATTAGTAGCTGTCTGTATATAGAATTAACTGAGTTTTTCTTTCTTAGTTAACTTCTTCTTCTTCAGTCGTGAATAACAATGGAGATTTCTTTGATTGCTCTCTCTCTCTCTCTCAAATCCTCATGCATGTCTATAGAAGTTTGATATTATGGACTTTAATTCTTTTCATATATTCAATGAAGGTACATATAGTATATAGTGTCTTGAAATGTCTCACTTATTTTATTTTTATTTTTTTTGGTCAAAGCAGCATCCTTTTATTGATAAAGGTTAAATGGACAAAATTTAAGGAAGTCGTGAGTTTTGAAGGGTTGGCATTCCATCATCAATCCTTTATGTATACTACCTGTACCAAAGAATCACTGCTATATTTATACATTATGGGGGGTCAAAATGAATTTTCCTAACTTTCAGTGTTCTAATTCTAAAGCATGCCATCTCCCATTTATCAAGTTGGATAAGTCCTCTAACTACTCTTGGGAGCCTCTCATAGCTGGTGTATACCAAACGCCTTTTGTGCGTATGACTACTTGCTGCCAATTTATCTGCTACTTTGTTTGCTTCACGAAAACAATGTTGCACGACAAACCCTTTCTCCTCGATTACCTGTTTGATGGTGTCCACTGCTTGTATCATCCCTAGTGGCGTCGTGGTCTTTTTATTCATACATGATGTTAGTTCTGCGAATCTGTCTCTACTGTCTCTACCTAGATATTGTCAAGGTCATTTGCTTCACATAGTTGCAATCCAAAGAGCATAGCTTGGCTCTCCGCCCAGTTGTTTGTACCATGTCCTAGAAAGGCTAATACAAATTTTCCCCTACTATCACGTATATTTCCTCCAGACCCACAACTACCATCAAGAATTCAATTTGTAGTTCCCTTCTGGTGGTTTATTCCATTTAAAAATAATGCATGATTTGTGTATTACTGGTTTATCAACAATGTCTCACTTATTGATTACTACGTCATGGGACAAGAGCCAAGAGATTGATGTCAAGGAGAGAGTGTGGAACCAAAGTAACAATCAATTGAACTCAAGCGACCAAACTAGGAAAAAAACAAACCTGGACAATACTACCTATAACGCATGAATTTCTATATCCCTCACCCAAACGGCCTAAGTTGACGATCAATTGTTTGTTGGTTTGTTCATAACTAGTATAGCCTACAGTAGCAAATTTATGTCTGGTTGATAACCCCTGCAAAAGAAATACATATTATTATAGAGAAAACGAACAATAACACTTAAAATACTAAGTAAGTATATACCACTCAACTTGTGAAGATTGCAAATTCGTCGGCTCAACGTGCTGCTGCATTGGCAAAAAGTTATGTTCTCAATCCTCATTAAGCCGTGGAGATACATTTAGATTACGAGTGGCAAACGGACGGGTCAGGTCAGGTCGAATATGGTTTGGGTCAAATTGGGTAATGAAAAGACGGATAAATTATCCGACCCAACCCATATTTAATACGGATAAAAAATGTAGGGGCAGATCTATAGCCCATACTACGGGGCACATGAACTCATGGTCCCTGACTCTTTTCTCCTCCGCGGAGAAAGTTCCGGGTTCCAACGTTTATGAGGGTAGTAACTGATTTCCTTTTTGGGATTTGGGTATTTGAAGAGTCGCCACCAAACGGATTGTGGTGCGTTAGGTCACCTAGAGTGATTAACCTTTAGACTAGTTTGCATTACTAGAGATTTAGGGTAAGGGCTCGAAATAACCTTGAGGGGAAGGTGTTAGGCACCCCTCGCGGTCCACAATGGGGGGTCCCGTCCGAACTTATACTTATGTGAATTAGTACTTTTAAGAAATAAATAGTTTTAACACATACTTGCAACTAAAGGCATATTTTGACATTTTAAGCACATGTATGATTCAAGTAATGAAACAAAGGGAAAAGACTTGAACAAGTTGCACAACGGGAATTGGAAAATAGGGGTCCTAGTTTGGTTAGCCTATAGGATCATACCCACACAATGCCCGGTAATCACTCCTCAACGAGGGGCTACACGTGACATTAGCTCGTAGTCATCATATCCTTACTACCCAATTTCCTGCCCTTGGTCATAGCCAAAAGCGTTCTAATAACCTTGATAGATGTCTTATGCCTGCACTACCCGTCCCTTCCTTGTGGCCCTGGAGGTATTTAGGACCTCTAGTTTTGGGTAGTACTAGACCATCCTAAAGTATTTAAAGGAGAAAATTCAAGGAGTCAATCAAAACAATTAGGACTGCATTTAAAGAGGGAACAATTAAGGGCTCACATTTACCTCCACAAACATAACAAGCAAGTGCACGTCTCAAACAACAGTTTCAAGTATTTTAAGAGAAAACCCTAGAACATGATATCTAGGTGACCAGAGAATATACAGTACTGAATTAAGGCCAAAGTGTCAAAGAATTGAATCCTACTGATTTTAGACTTGTTGAATGCGAGCAGTCTCAAAGTGCAATTTTATAGTTGCTGGATTTTAATCGCCCTATAGGCTTGCCTAAGCACATAATAGTGATGTCCTAAGAGCATGATATCTATATTGATCAGTGAAATAGTAAAATGATTTTTAAACGACAATTTGGATCATATAGGCATGATTTCTAATAATGTTACTTAAGGCAGTATTGGAAACTTTTTAAAGAAACGGACAGATTAATTAACTAAACCAATCCAGAATATATAAACATGAATCGAACTAACTTTCTAACTGAACGGTTTAAGTCTTATAGGTGTGATTTCCATTTAAGCAAGGTAAAACAAACATCATTCATTTAACCAAAGTGAAACCCCTATAAGCATGATTTCCATAGAGCTGATTTTAATCCTATAGGCATGATCTCTATTGTTAAAACTATTTTAGATCCTATAGGCTGGTTTCTAATTGTGGGGGAAGTAAAGCGAATATAACACACACATTTGAATCAACACGGACATCATAGGCATGGTATCTACCCAATTTACCCGCAATATATACTACCCTCCTTTTTTCACTAATCACTCCACTGTTTGTTTACAATAATTATTACAGAACAATGAATTGAATAAAAAAATTACATAAATAAACATAAATTAATCTATAGGGAGCCTGCAGTAGGACCAAATGATTTCCAAGCCTCCAGTAGTCTCAAAATGCCAAAGTTCATAGCCAATTTCATGTCTAGTGTGTCAGAGTTCCCTATGGACCTCAAGGACCTTGGACAGTGCTCACACCTAGACCTTTTTTCATATAATAAATGATTTAGGTGCAGAGTGGAAAGGCCAGCTCTGACATGCCAGAGTTCAGAGAGATCTCAAGGGTCTCAAGGCGGTACACATATCAAAGGGTAGGCCCTAGTATTCTAAGAGTAAGTGGAAGTGTATAATAGTTTGAAAGAGTTTAATGGAAAGGGTTCAGGTCTGAAAATAACTTCTGAAAACGTTAGTGATGAAATAGTTGGAGGGAAAGAGTAAAGAAACAATTTTGCAATCATAATACAAGACAGAGAACAAGCAAACCATAGGAAGTAACTTTGGCAAGCAACTTTCACACAAAGGGAAGAGGGATTGGGAACATAGAGAGTACACCACACAGACAATAGGATACATAGAGTTTGGAAGGGGGTTCTATAGAATTAGCAGGTAGAAGGCAAGTCATAATAGAAACATGTTGAAGCCATTCTAGGGGGAGTAATTAACTTAGCAGGAGTGAGGCGGAACAGGCAAAGACTTAGGTCCAACAAGTATTAACAAGTGAAGGAATGTTAATTATATAAAGGCAGGGTCTAGGCATGCTATATAAACAAAAGTCAGTCAAACAGTCCAGTTACATGTGTAAATATGTTAAACAAAATAACAAATAAACAAACAGAGTGGAAACATGCTGATCATAGATTTGAATAGGCAGTATTAGGCATGATGAGTAGGTAGTAAACATGAGCAAGAATAAACTCAAGCCATATGAACTACAGTAGTAAGTAAACACATAGGTTTTTTATTCTTAAAAATTAATCAGAAACATACCTAATTAAAGAAAGAAAACACAAGATGTGAGCAAAGTATTGTGCAATTCTCAGCCTTGGCTTGCAACCGGCTAGAATTAACAGGGATCAAAAGTAGCAAAGAGAGCAGAGAGAGAGCTTTTTGAGTGTAAAGTGATAGTTTCTGAACTATTATGTGTGTCTGAGGTGAGAACATGAGGGGGTTTATATATTAATCAAAAGCTTAGCAAAATAAGGTAAGGGGTCAATTAAGTAGCAATTAGAGAAACTCAGGGAATCAATCACATGTAAAATCAGTAAGTCTTCCCTTTAATCAATGGATAATCAATGGTAAAAGCAGGACATATACTTACGGAAGGAAATCGAGTACAGAGTAGGTAATTAGGGGTGAATGCACAGGGGTTTCAATTAAGGAAATAATCAGTAAGAATCAGCAAAATAACAAATAAGGCAAGGAAAAATTAATTAAGGCATGCAATTCAATTAAACAGAGTAGAGAGGTAAGAATCAAAAGTTTTGTTAAGGAAAAAGTGTTCAAATCAAACCAGAAAATAAGGAATTCAGAATAATCAAGGGTTCAATCAAAGAGATAATCACGTAAAGAGTTAGCAAGTTTAGCAGATAAAATAAGGTGAGAAATGAATAGTCTGGATTCGACACATAATTTTAATGAAACAAATTGTTAAATCAAGAAACGATACTGATTTAAGGAGAAAGATATAGGTATTAACATGAATAGTCATGATGAACAAAAACATATGGAATTAGTGAAAAGTTGAACTAAGAAATTCAGTAAAGGCATATTAAACAAGAAAACCACGAGACATTCAAATGGCTAAAGAGAAATCATAAGAACCAAGGCAAGAACACAGTCAGTACACCAGTACTCAGAAACCAAACAAAGAATGTAAAAAATTAGGGTTTTTAGTATAAACGAGTTAAGGTTGTATTAAACTTACGAAATCAGTCAAAATACATAAGAAGCAGAAGATCAAACACTCAAAAAATTATCAAATGTTTTGGAAAAAGAAATTTCAGGAAACCCTAGTTTATGAAAAATTACTCGAAAATCATACGATTCTTGTTAAGAATCACAAGGTTATTGTAAAACTCATATGAAATAAGTCCAAATCATCTCAGATCTGTACAGATCTAAGAGGTTCAGAAGAAAGAAATAAGGGTTTCAAAGAGAACAACACACAGGTGAAGAAACATGCTTAGAAACCCATAGATCATTGTCGATGTATGACGATCTTACTCGGAATCATATTGGAACATCCTGAAACAAACAAGAAAGGAGCCATGGATGCAAGCCAACTAACCCTGGTCCCTTGAGGACCCTGGAGATGACAATACCAACGTGAGAGAGGCTACTAGAGGCCTAGAGGGTAGTGAGAAACCACCATAGATAGCTGATGATAGGCTATAATTATGTATTTTAGTCGATTATTACACTCTAATTTACTGCACTTTAGTTGAGTTTGAGCTTTAATTGCTAGTGTTTTGTACTAAGTGTGTAATTTATACCTAGTAGGAGTGATTCCAATCTATATAGATATTATTAGGGGTGGGCATATTTCGGTTTCGGTTATTCGGTTTGTTCTGTCGGTTTCAGTTTAAAATTTTAAAATTTTAGTTTTTCGGTTATTTAGTTCGGTTAACCAAAAAACGAATTATTAACATATAGGTTCTTAAGTTATATATAGGCTAAGCCCATATGTAATAAATTAATACTATTAGGTCCAATCTATCAAAGACTCAACCCAATTAAGTAAGTCCATCAACTTCCCAATCTTAAAGACCTTCACTCTGTTAAAACTTCCATAGCATATATGATAGATACCAGGAGGATTTCACACATAGTTGCAATTTACCCTATGTTTGAATTTTATGATTCATAATAGTGTGCAAAGTTTAGTCTATTTTTTTTATAAACACAATATTTCCAACAATTTCGAAGTTTGGGAAAAAACAACAAATTCGCCGGTCCTATTATTACATAGAAGGAGGCCAATATGATAATGTTCAAATCGAAAACTGAACCGAAATAACCAAACTAAAATTAGAAGAACTGAACTAAACCAAACTTATTTCAGTTTGGTTTCGGTTTCGGTTACTACTTTTACAAAACCGAAAATCGAATAACCGAACAAAATTTCTTCAAACCGAACCGAACCGACCGAACGCCCACCCCTAGATATTATGGAAAGAATTCAAGTGATCTGGAGCTTTGAAGTCTGAGTAAAAGCCCAAGAAATTAAGCCGGGATCGTATTCGGGGATCAACGGATGATAGAGCTACAAAATAAAGAATCGAGTAGGCATATTCCGCACTATCTAGTAATATGCACATAACTATTTGCTCAGAATTCTATTTGGGCTTCACAATATGTGGTTGAAAAGCTAACTCAAAGAGATACAACTTTCATGTTTTACATTTTTCCAAATTCCAAAGGGAACAGGGTGAAAACTGCGGTATCACGACCGTGGACCTGAGGCGGGCTAAGACAGTAGCCTTGCAATGTACCGCGTCCGTATCGCGGTTGACCGTGGCCACGGCAGTGCAGACATGAAATATTGTCATTTTTTGCATAGGAGAAGGTATAATTATTTGGGCCCGACCCTACTTGGTATATATACATGGAAAAACGGTATTTTTTAGGTTGGACACACTTTTGACATAATTTAGACCTAAGGAGGCGGAGGAGACCAATTTTTTATACAAATTCAACCTAAGGAGGCAGAGACACAATAGGAGCACTTCTACAAGTTTTTTTCTTCCTCTTCCTATTTTTCATTGTTGGTTATGACTTTTAGTATTATAGCTTTACATACTGTTATGAATAGCTAATTTGTTATCTAGGATTTTGATAGAACCTTTTGTAGGATAAATTTTTGTTATGTTTTTATATAATTGAGCCATTGAATTTCTCTACTTGTTCAACTATGTGTTTGTTGTTGTTGATTGAATGACCATCAATTAACTGTGCCTATTTAGTGTGTACTGCTCGAGAGAGAGTACATATTTAGGTAGTTCAACGTCACTCCTAACGTATGTGAAAAATGTTAAAGGTAGGTTTAGAAATAACAAAGTCTTGACGTGGTCATAGTGAGCGGTTAGATGAAGCCAACCAGCGTAGTTCGAGAGAATATGCCTAGTAAATTGTTGTAGTTGCTCAAGAGAGAATTACGGCACCTAAAGAGCTTACGATTAGTAGAGAATACATCGGCGAAATAGTAGGGAACATAGCTGTAAGGATTCCGACAATTGGAGAAATCATAACTCTAGACCTCCTTAATTTAGTCTCCAACCCTTTGTCTTGTTAGTTGATAATTTTACCGCTTTGTAGTATTTGCTAGTTAATTAGTTAGAAAATTATTCAAACTTGTCTTTTTAGTAATATTAAACAGATATAGCTAAGCCTTAGTTCTCTGTGGGATTCGACTCCAGAATTTTAGACCGGATTATATTTGCAGCGACCGCTTATCCTTTTTACGACTAGAGTTGGGCGTGATCAAATTTTGGCGTCGTTGCCGGGGAATAATGGTGTAGTTGTAGTTGTATATATTGCTAAGTTTCGATTTCAAACTTTTATTTTGTTTTGTTTTGTTTTGTTTTTTGTATTTTTTTATAACTATTGATTTGAGAAACATGACATCTTGAAATTATGAGAATTTAGGTGTAGATAATTCTATATTGATCTCCATACATATTGTGAAGGAAACCACCCATGGCAAAATTTTCAAAACATTCCTACGAGCGAGCTATGTGCACCAACTCAATCTTATTTGTGGAATGTGTGTGATGTGTGTGGTGGTAAAAATGGTCACTTTTATGGTTGTGCTTATATTTATTATCTTCCCCCAACCCCTTACTATGATGGTTCTACATTTTCTTGTGAAGTTAACAGGAACAAAGAACCTGGGGATGCAGACCTGAAAGATATCAAGGATATGTTAAAGTGCCTTCTGAAATAAAATAACGAAAAACAATTTGAGATAGAAAGGCAGGAGGCAACTATTCGCAAGTTGGAGGCTCAATTGGGTCAAGTGGTTGGAGCTTTTAATGCTCAACAAGCCAATATTGATGATAGTAGCCAAGAAGAGCATGAATTTGCGGTGTTAATTGGGGAGGTCAAACTAGAACATCAACAACCTAACTAACTACAATTTTAGGATGTCAATATTGAAGAAGTGAGACTAGAGTCAGCCAAGGACATTGAGGATACAAATTTTGTTGACTCTAGTATCATTGATGTTGAGGATGCTGAAAGTTCTGAAGTTCATGTGTGTGAGCGCATTGGTCCTCACTCCAAACATTTTTCTACATTGTGCTTGGATGAAGATATGGAAATAGAGTCATCCGAGCCAATTGAAAAGTCAAGGAATAAGGAACAAGGTGCCTACATTCTGGAATTTTTCTTGCCAAAAACATAGGACTACATACCTCATCTAAAAGCCAAGAAGTGTAGAATAGTACAATGGTTGCTTGGGCCAATTATATTTGTTCCTCCACCCCTGGATCATAGCCGAAAACTTGATGCCAAATTGGAGGTTCAATTCATAAGCTCGAGGTGGAGGCAAAAAATGATTCGCGTCGTGCCGCGACTTAAATCAAGCGCTTTTTGGGAGGCAACCCAACTTTATTTCTTTCTTTTATTTTTTTTTAATTATATTATTTTTGTAGTGTCAATTTTTTATTTTCTAGGATCATGGAAAACAAAGGTATTGGAAGGATGCAACAGCAAACCAAATGGTTGGAACTAAGTGTGAGGTACCAGCACGAAGGACCAAGCTTGGGAGAAGTCTGAGTACCCCATGAATTGTTAGTGCTTCGGCCTTTGGCCTACCAGGGAGTCTCTTTTACCCTTTTATTAGTTATAGTGTGCATTGGGGACAATGCATAATTTTAAGTGTGGGGTGCGGAGATTGTCTGGGTGACTTTTCATGCTACTTTAGTAGTGTTAGTTTAATTGAATAATTTTTTTTAAATAGAAAAGATTGGACTTTTCCCGATGATGGATCTATTAGATAATTTTCTTGAGGGATTTAAGCCTAAAGAAGAAATAAAATAAAAATATTTTCTTTTGTTAGGCAGTGTAGCAATTCGCCCTTGATTTTTTTTGTGCCGCGGTTCTTTTCCAAGGGTTTTATTTGAACCACGTGTAGTTAGTTTTTTGGGAGTAGGAGCTATTGTGTTGTGTTTTGAACTGAAGCAATATCTCTTGACTTGGTTATGCCTTGAGAATAGTGAGTACTTTGGTTGTGACGCTTAGGCTCAATTTTTGACTCTTGTATAAGTACCTTAAATCGTATGATCTTAACTTTGCTTAACTACTTTGACTAGAGTGTCTTGATGAAACCAATCCTAAGTGAGTTATGTGTCATGTGTGTAAGGATTTGTCATATTCTGTGCATTGCATTTGATGCTTAGAACTTGCCCTGTGTGTTTTCAAAGCAAAATAGTAGTTTTGTTCAATCTGGGAAGTGATATAGGTGTTTCTTTGTCGAGTCAGATATGTATATTTTACCCATCTAATTGTTATGTATCGTAGTTAACCCCTTTGAGCCTGTAATCATGTTTCTTTGGCAACCACATTACAAGACTTACCCATTTGTTTGAGTAAACCATCTATTTGAACCTTCTAACCTCTCATGAGCACTTGAATGGTTATGAGCTGTGTAAAAGCTAAAGTGTGGGGTGGTTGGTTTGGCTTTTGAGTGGAATTAATGAAATAAGGAGAAAGGTGTACCGTTTTGAAAAGGTAAGAGCCACTTGAATAAAAAAAATAGTTGGATTGTTGGAAAAAAAATTCCTTGGTGGCTCTTGATGTAAGTGTGCTTAAAGAAGAATGGGGTAATATACATTGATGTGAAGGTGGAGTGTTGGTTTGACATAAGTATGGGGTTTGAATGTTAAAGTATATGTATTAAAGTGCTCAGGGAGGTATAGTCACTCTTATATCTAAATGTTTCCCACCCGTCCCGTAGCCTACGTTACAACCAAATAAAGTCTTAATTGATTCTAGATTGAATGAACTCAATTAGTGGAGTAGTACATTGCGGTCAAGCTTATGGTGCATCTTTTCTGGCATATGAATGTTATTTTTGAGAGTGAGTGAATTTTTTCTATCTTGAGTTCTTAAGTTTTCTTAAATTTTATTATGTGGAACTACTCTCTTTTGTTGTGTGAGAGCACTTGATTCATGAAGGAAAGGTAATGTCAGTGACCTCTATGTTAGAGTAAGTAGGTGAATTTTGAATAATGCGTGATATTTGTGAGTCAAATCTTGAGGTAAAGATATTACGCTTTTGTACTTAGTCTATTTTAAATACTCTTGGTGTGATGAGTTAGGAGAATTGTTTTAAAAGGTCGTGTCTATATAAAGTGTAGTTTGATTGCTCGAGGACGAGCAATGGTTTAAGCGTGGGGTGTTGATAATAGGCTATAATTACGTATTTTAGTCGATTATTACACTCTAATTTACTGCACTTTAGTTGAGTTTGCGCTTTAATCGCTAGTGTTTTGCACTAAGTGTGTGTTTTATGCCTTGTAGGAGTGATTCCGAGCTATATAGATGTTATGGAATGAATTAAAGTGATTTGGAGCTTTAAAGTCCGAGTAAAAGCCCAAGGAATTAAGTCGGAATCGTATTCAGGGATCAATGGATGATAGAGCAACAAAATGAAGAATCGAGTAAGCATATTGTGCACTATCTAGTAAAATGCACATAACCTTTTGCTCAGAATTCTATTTGGAATCCACAATATATGGTTGGAAAGCTAACTCAAAGGGATACAACTTTCATGTTTTACATTTTTCCAAATTCCAAAGGGAACAGGGTGAAAACCGCAGTATCGCGACCGCAGACCTGAGGCGGGCTGAGGCAGTAGCCTTGCAATGTACCGCGTCCGTACCGCGGTTGACCGCGGCCGCGGCATTCCAGACGTGAAATATTATCCTTTTTCGTATAGGAGAAGGTATAATTATTTGGGCCCGACCCAAATTGGTATATATACATGGAAAATGGTATTTTTGAGGTTGGACACACTTTTGACATAATTTAGACCTAAGGAGGCGGAGTAGAGCAATTTTTGACACAAATTCGACCTAATGTGGCAGAGACACAATAGGAGCAAGGTGGAGAATCTTTCTACAAGTTTTTTCCTTCCTTTTCCTATTTTTCATTGTTGGTTATGACTTTTAGTATTGTAGTTTTATATACTATTATGAATAGCTAATTTGTTATCTAGGGTTTTGATAGAACCTTTTGTAGGATAAATTCTTGTTATGTTTTTATATAATTGATCCATTAGATTTTTCTACTTGTTCAACTACATTTTTATTGTTGTTGATTGAATGGCCATCAGTTGACTGTGCCTATTTAGTATGTACTGCTCGAGAGAGAGTACATATTTAGGTAGTTGTTGAACAACGTCAATCCTTACGTATGTGAGAAATCAATACATTGGGATTAAATGTAGGTTTAGAAATAACAAAGCCTTGACGTGGTCATAGTGAGCTGTGAGCGGTTAGATGAAGCCAACTAGCGTAGTTCGAGAGAATATGCCTAGTAAATTTTGTAGTTGCTCGAGGGAGAATTACGGCACCTAAAGAGCTCACGTTCAGTAGAGAATACATCGGTGAAATTGTAGGGAACATAGCTGTAAGGATTCCGACAATTGAGGAAATCATAACTCTAGACTTCCTTAATTTAGTCTCCAACCCTTTGCTTCGTTTGTTGATAATTTTACCGCTTTGTAGTATTTGCTAGTTAATTAGTTAGAAATATAAATCTCAATCTTATAATTTAGAAAATTGTTCAAACTTGTCTTTTTAGTTATATTAAACAGATATAGCTAAGCCTTAGTTCTCTATGGGATTCGACTCTGGACTTTTAGACTGGATTATATTTGCAGCGATCGCTTATCCTTTTTATGACTAGAGTTGAGCGTGATCAATAGCCATGGATGAGTGATGGCGAGGTCCGATTAGGGTTAGGTTTGAGAGCATTTGAGAGAGGAGAGGGATTTCTGGGCAGCAGACGATGGGGTTTGGGGAGGTCGTTTGGTTTATTTTAGGTAAGGGCTGCTTGTAGCCGTTGATCTCTATGATCAACGGCCGAGATTGAAAGGATTTTGGGGCCAAATCGGGTATTAGGGTTTGGGCTGGGTAAATTTAAATTTAAATTGGGCTGGTATTGGGTTGAAACATGACTAGAATTGAAATAAAATAGGCCAGATTTTAAATAACCACTTTTAATAACTACATAATTTATAAAAATAATAAATGAGCTCCAAAAAATATTTTCGTGTACTAAAAATGATCTAAAATAGTTATTTAACTTTTTAAAAATGTAAAAGACCATTTTATGCATCAATAATGTAATTAAGCATTAGTATGGGCTATTATTGCAAAGATGTGCAATTTAGCCTAAAATATAAATATAATTATAAAAATATACTAAAAGTATGTAAACACTGTGTTGACATAAATAAAGAATTTAGATGACTAAATCATCACAAAAGTTATTAGATATTTTATAAATAAAAGAGAAGAAATAAATTAATTTGGAGCTTTTAAAAATTATAGAAAAATTTATAAAAATGTTTATACATGCTTACAACTGCATATGCGCTATTTTGAAAGTGTATATATGTATTAAAAATATATGAGGAAAAATTGGGTATCAACAGTCCCTCCGTCAAACTAGGTATTGTCGACGCCCCCTTTTTCCTAAAGAGCGAAATCGGGTTCATGACATTTGGGAGGACAACTCTTTTCCCACTTTGGGAATTGCGTTTTGAGAGTTTGGAGAGTCACCACCTAATGATTATAGTGCATTAGGACACTTTAACAGAAATAAAGATAAAAAACCAGAGTTCGGGTAAGGGCTTGAAATTATCTCGAGGGGAAGGTGTTAGGCACCCCTCAAGATCCACTAGTGTGGTTCCCAGCCATGCTACAATTGTGACTTTAAATGCAGGCAAACAAATAAACAAACAAGCATTGCAAACATGGGAAACAGTTACAAATAAGAATGTGAAAAGGATTTAGAAGTGCTGAAATTTGGAAGGAAATAGTTTTTGTGATTAAAAAAAAAAGATACGCAAGTAAAGGAAAGGGGTTAAATAATTAGTACAAGTAACTTAAAAGAAGTACAAGGAACGAAAGTTGAAGACTGGACAACCTTTAAAATTCTGAAAAAAATTATTAAACTAACAAAGGGGAAAGGGGGGTCCTAGGTTTATACATTACATGGATCATTCTCACAACACCGGCACCTGATTGTACGCATAGTGTTATTGTGTAATCATCATCTCCATGTCTACCCTTCCCACCCCGTTAAGGTATTGGAGCATGGAATGGTATCGTTTTCCTATTGCATGCTATTACCCATCCCAAACTATCAGTCCCGGGTTATTAGGACTTCTAATCCTAAAAGGGAATGACGGGATATAGGCATATATGGAGTTCAAAGGTAAAAATTCTAATTGCGACATACAAAAAACAAGTAACAGATACAGGGATGAATAAGCAAATAAGTAAGGCTCAAGTAAACCCCTTAACCAAACAACACTTAGTTTAGCATGTCTTGCATATACTGATTTGGTCTTTAACTTAAACAGCGAAAACGAACTGGTGTAACATATGTATTTAGATAGAAAGTCCGCATTAGGCCAACTCGGATCCAATTGTCGGAAGTTAAGGTATTTTAAGCGAGTGATTCAGAAAATACTGATTTCAGAAAGAAGTAATTGCAGAAGATTTTTAAAAAGGAAGTATAGATTGCAGCAAGTTAAAAATGTGTGTTAAAGAAAGGTAGGCAGACTGCCTGAACATAGAAATAATTGTAAAGAATTTCAGAGAAAAGGCAGAATTTTTAAGAAAAAGTACGAACTGTAGAACTATATTTAAAAGATGAGTTCAGGAAAACCAAAGTTTAGTAGGAAAATGTTTAGGCAGAACATTAAGAGAGAAACTGTTTAAAAAAAAAGATGCAGATTTGAAGAACTTAAAAGTATATTGATCCAAAGGGTTTTATTAAAAGATGGAGGCTTTTTAAAAAGTTACTGAATTAAGACGTTTAAGGACCAATTAACATACTCCTATTGCTTAAAACGAATTAGTCGCATTCGATATAAGATCTTATAGGCATGATATCTACATTTGATTTTTAGACTTTTTATTGAAATGATGAAAAGATGATTGTTTGATTAGCCCTATATCTTGCCTAATGAATATGCAGTCCTAAAGACATGATTTCTATATGCATTGATTTACATGAACATTAAAGTCCTAAAGGCAAGATTTCTAATTGTGTGCAATATGATTAAACATTAAACCTTATAGGCATGGTACCTAGGTGACTTCTACAATTGAAATAGCCAGATTTCCCAAAGCCTTCTCTTATCCAAAGTGTTTCAAAGTTCCAAGGAATCTCTAGGATTCCTGGCATTGCTTACACTCAGGATACCATTAGAAGTAGAATAGTGCAGTGTGGAATAGCCAGCCCTCAGGCATCCAAGTTCAGAGGGAACTCAAGGTCCCAAAGCATGGCTTGCAAGAGAGGGGCAGAACTTAGATCTAGGAGTAAGTGTAAAGTGATTTTGGAATCATAACCAAATGGTGGTCGAAGAGGGAATGAGGGTTAGGGTTAGGTCGTGTATAATTAAAAAGTAAAGAATGATTTGTGGCCGAAGATCAAAAGGATCAACGGCCTGGATTTAAAAAGATTCCGGGCGGGTTTAGGCAATTGGGTCAGGGGTTGGAATTGGGCTGGTTCAATTTGGGTTTGAAATTGGATGAAATTTAAATGGGGATGTGGTTAAAATTGAAATGAATTGAGGCTACAATTGAAATAGCCAGTTTTTCCATTTTATATTTATAAAAATAATAAAAATGATTTAAAAAAATAAATTAAAGGAACTGAGTCAATAAATAATATGTAAATATTAATTTAAAAATATTGGGATCAATTTGTATTTATAAAAATGCTATTAAATCTTAAAGAGGCTAGTATTGCAATTACATGCAATTTAGTTTTAAAATACCAAACGAATTTGTAAAAATATGCAAAAAATCATGTTAACTATATTTTGATGTAAATATAAGAATAAAATAAATTATTCTCCAAAATGGCAAGTTTTAGGAATAATTATTGAATTTTATGGTGCAAAAATAGGCCATAAATTGGTTTAAAAAATTATTAAAAATGCCAAACCCCTTAGGTGTGCTTATATATGCACATATATATTATTTTGAAAGTATTTGGGTATATAAAAAATACATAGGGAAAAATTAGATATCAACAGCTGCCCCTCTTTACCCGAGGAGGATGAAAGAGTTGTCGGGTAAAGACAAGATGGCCAATTTTTACCGGAAACGACGTTTTGAAAAGAATTTGACCGAGCTCTGGTTTCTGAGCTGCCTACATATCCCTGGTTTTACAGGAATCAGGTCATATGTAGTTCAGGAACCATTGACGGAGTGTGTCGAATGGGGATTCGAAAAGAACGGGCGCGACGCTTGGGTTGGAAAAGGTGTTTGGAGTCGAATAGGCTGCGGAGAACCGGAGCGGGATCGCTCCTGCTGAGACAACCGTTTGCTAGCCGGAGTACCTGCAAGTGAGCAATGTAGCGTGTATTGTGCATAATTTAAACATGATGCAAGTTCCCGTTGGACTATGAATGCTGTCTTTGGATGGTTAGGATGACGTCCTCAGACCATGATGTCCTGGGCCATAAAGCGCAAAATTGAAGGATTCGCAGGCTATGAAATGATGTTCTTGAGCTATGATAATGGTGCCTCTGAACCATGATGCCTTTGAATAATGATGTGCAAGATATAAAGTGGGATCCTCAGGCCATGGCATGGTGTTCTCGGGCTATGAAGATGGTGCCTTCGAATGATGATGCCTTTGGATAGTTTGGTGATATTTCAGCCCATGAAATGTAAGATTTGGCGGTATTTCAGCCGATGCAAAAGCGTAAAGGGCGATATTCTACCCGACGGAAATTTAAATGAGACAGGCGATGTTTCAGCCGATGCAAGAAATTTAAATAGCGATATTTCAGCCAGCAGAGAATTTAAATAAAGCAGGCGATGTTTCAGTCGATGTGAAAAGTAAAATGGCGATATTTCATCCGATAGAAAAATTTAAATGCAGTGCGGCGATGTTCCAATCGATATGATAAGTAAAATGGCGATATTTTAGCCGATTTGCAAGATGTAAATGAAAGTAGCGGTATTTCAGCCATGCAAGAAAGATAAAGTGGCGGTATTTCAGCCATGCAAGTGGAGGTAGAGCTTAACCTCGGAAGGCAGAAAGGGCAGCCTTATGCAGATAATGCAGGATGGAGACAACGCTTAGTCTCGGAAGGCAGAAAGATAGCCTTATACAATGCAGATAATGTAGGATGAAGACAACGCTTAGTCTCGGAAGGCAGAAAGATAGCCTTGTGCAATGCAGATAATGTAGATGGAGACAACGCTTAGTCTCGAAAGGCAGGAAGGTAGCCTTATGCAATGCAGATAATGCAGACGGAGACAACGCTTAGTCTCGGAAGGGAGGAAGGTAGCCTTATGCAATGCAGATAATGCAGATGAAGGCAGGAAGGTAGCCTTATGCAATGCAGATAATGCAGATGGAGATAACGCTTAGTCTCGGAAGGCAGAAAAGTAGCCTTATGCAATGCAGGAAATGCAGACGGTGGTAAAGATTCTTAGTTGATTGCTGGTAACTGATTGTGATGTTGCGGCTGCTGGGGAATATTGCGCGCGGGTAGCAAATGCGTATAGGTGCGACGGTTTAATGTGATTGCGTAACATGTCTAGTAACTTTGTGACTTGGGTGCCTGCATCCGAAGAAAAATTGTGAGTTTTGTAACGGGGCAAAGGTTAGTTCGTTTTCCCGTGGCCTCCGACGTTGCGTATCATTGGGGTAGCATTGCTAAACAGCAGCTGTCATAGTTATGCATGATTTAAAAAATATAACGTAAGTAGAAAATAGTTTTGTTTAAATGAACCAATGACTGCGACGTGGTTCAAAACATTGCAATCTCTCTTTCTTCGAAATTTTGAGGGCCCTCCTCAAAATTCTGCCCCAGTTTACTAGGCTGGCACTTCTAACGGCTGCGCTGAATGGCTGAAGAATCAACTTCGGAATTTTAAGGGTCCTTCTCAAAATTCTGCCCCAGTTTACTGAGGTGACATCCCTGGCGATGAGTGGCTGAAGACTAGCTTTGGAATTTTGAGGGTCCTCATCAAAATTCTGCCCCAGTTCCAATAATAGGGGGAAATGAGATTTTTATTAAATTATGACCGAACCCATAGGGATGCCTACGTATCCCCTCTTAAACGGGAATCAGGTCAGGCGTAGTTCAAATTACATCATAAATAAATCATAAATGGTTACACATAGTATCGTTTCACTGCATCTGAGTTGATTGGCTTCGACCAGACTTCTCCGTCTATTTCTGCAAGAATAAGGGCTTCTCCAGTTAGAACCCGATGAACCATGTACGGACCTTGCCAGTTGGAAGAGAATTTCCCCTTGGCTTCATCTTGATGTGGGAATATTTTCTTCAACACCAGCTGCCCCGGTGTAAACTTCCTTGGCTTAACTCTTTTGTTGAAGGCTCTAGACATTCTGTTCTGATACAACTAACCGTGACAAACTACATTCATTCTTTTTCCATCTATAAGGGCTAACTGCTCGTAGAGACCTTTTACCCATTCCGCGTCGTCCAACTCTGCTTCTTGTATGATCCTTAGGGAGGGAATCTCTACCTCGGAGGGAATGACCGCCTCTGTACCATAAACTATCATGTAGGGAGTTGCCCTAGCTGATGTGCGGACCGTGGTGTGATATCCCAGCAAAGCAAATGATAACTTCTCATGCCATTATTTGTGACTTTCGATCATTTTTCTTAGTATCTTATTGATGTTCTTGTTGGCTGTCTCTACAGCTCCATTCATCTGAGGCCTGTAGGTTGTAGAGTTCTTGTGCTTGATCTTGAATGCCTCACACATTGCTTTCATCAGATCACTGTTGAGGTTTGAACCGTTATCAGTGATGATTGATTCTGGAACCCCGAACCGGCAAACAAGGCCCTTAAGAAAGAGGCTTAAGTCATCGATGGAAATCCGATAACGCTTTTCTTTTTGCTCCGCGAGCAAGGA
>MU730663.1:0-50848 GCA_026770625.1 Nicotiana glauca
CAGACGTGTGGAAGGAATTTCAAGAGTTATATCTCAAGCTGAATCAATTACGCACGATAAGAATTCCAAAAAAGTGAAGTTTTCCTAAAGGTTCTGCAGCCTCTCGAGGATAAATACAGCCGTCTCCGTATCGATCCGCGAGACTTTACTAAACCTGCTCATGACTCGTGAGACCTAGTAACCTAGGCTGTGATACCAACTTGTCATGACCCAAACCTACACTGGTCGTGATGGCGCCTCTCGCGAAGACAAGGCCAGCCAACTAACCCAATTCACTTCCTTTTTTGAATTATTTAAACATAAATGAGTAAAGTGATACAGCTTAACAGCAATAATAATAAGGACTACAACCCCACACAACCCGACCGGGGTGTCACAAGTCACGAGCATCTAAGAAGTAGGAACACTACTATAGGGCCAATATTATATATACATAATAAAATCTAGAAATTTAAAGATGAAGTGCGGTGCCGCGGACGCTGGCGGTCACCTTGCTCAGCTACATTAGTATGTCTTCAATCAGCTGATAACCCGCTACCGGGTGAACAATACCTGCAACTGCACGCGAGGTGCAGGGAGTAAAGTGAGTACTTCCAACTCAGTGGTAATAAGAGTAAATAATAACTGAGTGGTAAGAAATCACGTAAGAACACTTCATCATGCTATATAGGACAGTACAACCTTTTAAGAAAAATAGTAAAGCCGTGAAAATCCTTTAGAAAACATCTAGCTCAGTTTAAAATCTCTTTTGAAAATATT
Organism: Nicotiana glauca; assembly: GCA_026770625.1. Lineage (NCBI taxonomy): Eukaryota > Viridiplantae > Streptophyta > Magnoliopsida > Solanales > Solanaceae > Nicotiana > Nicotiana glauca. The sequence goes on from MU730663.1 coordinate 760, forward strand.
CTTTTTCCAACAGTAGGCATATGAATGCGATATCAGGTAGTGCAAGTCCGCACACAAGTCAGCCCCTAGGGCACAGCACTCTATTTACAAATAACACCAGAGTATCTGGTACACAGTGCAAGAAATAGCATGGATGCCAATGATATGAGTGTTGAATGTCATGACAACATTACAAAATAAGAACAAATGCATGAGTGTAATGCAATGCATATGATGGTACACTCTAATACCCGCTGCGGCGTGCAGCCTGCTCCATTTATTTATCGTCGACGGCGCTCACTGGGGGTGTGTACAGACTCCGGGAGGGTCCCCTTACGGCCCAAGCACAATGTCAAGCCATCTCGTGGCATCAATCAAATCCTGACCAGTCATTGTTACCTAGCCAAGTGGATACCCGCGCTCACTGTGGGTGTGCAAACTCCAGAGGGGCTCCTACAGCCCAAGTGCAATATCTTGGTCAGTCATTATTACCTGACCGGTCAGCCATTGTTACATGACCAATTTATATCACATAGTGCCATTGTTACTACTGTTCCAAGTATATATTACAGTGTCATTGTTACCACTATTTCAAGTATAACATACAGTGTCATTGTTACCACTGTTTCAAGTCACTTTATAATCAGTCCAGAAAATAATATAGTAAGCCCTTGGGCATTTACAAAATAGAAGTTTCCAGCCCGAAATGCATTTAAAAATGTCATTTAAGTTTTCAATGCTTAGAATTATGGCTGATTTTGCAAAACCGCATTTAAACCTTGGACTGAATTTAAATGATATGCAATATCATGCTATGTAGCAATATCAATCCTCGAAGGATTTTACAAGTCGGCACAAGACCCCAAACATGGCAATCAGCCCAAATTATGATGATAACAAGTAATTTCAATCAAATACGCAGTAAAATCAATAACCGGGATGGACCAAGTCACAATCCCAAATGGTGCTCTACCCCACGCTCGTATCCGGCATGCAAGTCACCTCAATACAGCACTATGATGTGCAAATCCGGGGTTTCGAACCCTCAGGATATCATTTACAAGTATTACTCACCTCGAACCGATGAAATCTCTAGCTTGCGATGCCTTTGCCCCTTAAATCGGCCTCCACACGCGTCGAGTCTAGCCAAAAACAGAGTGAATACATCACAATATGCAAATGGGACAATACCCAATCGAAAACCATCGAATTATAGCAAGAACCTCGAAACTAGCAAAACCCGAGCCTCGGGCCCATTTCTCAAAAAATTATGAAACTTACATTACCGGATTCCTCGTCTCGCCACGAGTCCGTATATACCAAGAACTCCCAAATCCGAGCTCAAATGACCTATCAAATCCCAATTTGAAATATCAAAACTCAAGCCCTAGTTTCTTCAATTTTAGGCTTAATCTCTTGAATTTCTAGGTAGATTTCACGATAAATACGAGGTTTAAGTTCAAAAATCTTACCTCCAATCGATTTTCTTTTAATCCCTCTTCAATTCGCTCTCCCAAGTTCCAAAATCGCTCCACAATGGAGGAAAATAACATAGGCTCGCGGATGAAATATTATTAAAAACCCTTCTGCCCAGGTGCTTTACTCTATGCGATCGCATCACCACTATTGCGATCGCATAGCACAGAAAATCCAACCTCCAAAATTACCCTTATGTGATCGCATCACCACACTTGCGATCGCATAGAACTAGCTCCTTACCCTATGCGTTTGCACTCAGGACCCCGCGTTCGCATAGCACATTGCACTATAAGGACCCCAGGTCCAATTAACACCGTGCAATCGCAGCATCCTCTATGCGATCGCACTGTTCAACCAAACAGCCCCACAAAGACACTATATGCGATCGCAATGCCCCTATGCGATCGCATAGAACAAAAGTTCTGCAACAGTTGACTGTAATTTCTGCAACTTCCTAAGTCCAAAAACCTTCCGTTAAATCATTCAAAATTACCCCGAGGCCCCCGGGACCTCAACCAAAACACCAACATACCCCGAAACATCATACGAACTTGTTCCAATCATAAAAACACATACAAAAACACAAGAATCATCAAATTACCACGGATTCAAGCCTAAATTTAACTAAAACTTCCGAAACTCACACTCGATCAAAAACCCAACCAAACGACGTCTGAATGACCTGAAAATGTGCAGACATATCCAAAATCACCTAAAGAAGCTACTGCAACTCTTGGAATTCCATTCCAACCCTCGGATCAAAATATCACCTATCAACCGGAATTCGCCAAAATTCAAACTTCGCCAATTCAAGTCTAATTCTACACCGAGTCTCCAAAATCAATTCCGATTTCACTCCTAAGTCACCAATCATCCCCCGAAGCTAACTGAATCATTAGAATTCACATATGAGCCTCCTAACTAAATAGTCAACTTCCAGTTGACTTTTCCAAAACAAGCTTTCCTTTAAGAGACTAAGTGTCTCATTTCCAACTAAAACCAATCCAATTCTACCCGGTCAACTCAAATACTGATATTGAAACATAGTGAAGCATAAAATGAGGGAAAATGGTGTAGTAACTCACGTGATAACGGGCCGGGTCATCACAGGTGATCGGTGGAGAAGGGTTTTGTTTGGGTGGTGGATCTTGGGGAGGGTAGGAGGTGGTGCCATAGCTCTGTTGGTAGAAAGGGAAAGCTAGAGATGAATTCACAGTATGAGGCTCCTGAGACTGAGCCAAAGGTGGGATATAGGCTGGATTGGCGGGGTAAACTGGCGCCGGCTGCCCCTTAGCCTAGGCCTGATGCATTTCGGCAATTTACTGCCTGAACTTATACATGTCTTCCCTCATTGCATTAACATCCACCACCTCTACCTCTTTTGATGGGTCCACAATACTGGTATCTGATTCCTGGCCTGTCATGTTCAATTTGTCTTTTGACCGGGTGTTGTTGGAATGGGTTGCCAGAATGCCAATCAACTAACCACCTGCCTGGACTCAATATATCAACAACAACTTGGTTAGTGGTTAGGGCATTAACAGATTTGATAATTGCACGTTTGGGGAATGAATGCACCTTAAGTAGTTAACCATTTCTATTATGCATTTGCTCGACTGCTTGCATCATCCCGGCTTTTCTTATTCCCCATTGCAGCTTCTTTTTCTTTTTCTTTTTCTTTTTCTCTTCCCCCTTTTTTTCACTCTTGCCTTTGTTTCCTTTTTGTTCTTATTCCCTCATTCCTTCCTGTCTTGTCATTGTCTCTTTCGTTTGGTTTCTTATTCTCCCTTTATTTTGTTTTTCTCTCTTTTGTTTTTCACCACTTTCTTTTCATTCTCTTTCTGGTTTTTTCCTCTCTTTTTTTCTTTTTATTTAGCTACAGTCGAATTCTATGGAGATTGCCTACGTATCATGACCCCGTATGAATCAGACCAAGCGTAGTTCGTGAAAAATACATGTAAAATAGAAGCAAAATGTTTTGGGATTTTCAATTTTATTGCTAGCAAATACTTCGATTACAAGGACTCAAAACGGACAGATTAACACAACTAACAGACTCTAATGAAAAGACGAACTACATGGTCCACCATTAACTATTCTATTTCAAAAGAAAATACAGACTCAATCCACTGACAAACTCTTTAGCGAAAAGAAAGTGCAGACTCAAACAACTGACATACTCTAGTAGAAAACAAAATACATATTCAAATGACAATCATGAATACATTAAAGCTCCTGGTGCTCGCGGGACATCGTTTGGTCTCGCCGCGGGCCTATATGCGAGTTCCCCTTGAAGTCTGTCTAGGTCACTCATTATTTGCTTCACAAATATCATCACCGATGCAAAGAAGGTGGTGTGAGTCATGTTCTCACACACTTGGCATTTCCTAGTAATGTGGCAATGGTTAAGATTCTCTCTCTGATCCTGCCTTATTCTTGAAGCAACCACCCTATTTGTTGGGCCCTGGCCTCCAAAGTCTGCTCGGCTACCTGGTTTTGCTCCTGGAGTTGTTGCAAGTCCATTTCTAATTGTGCCAACGCCGTGTAGCAGTGCTCTCTTTCAACCTTGAATTCTTTCACCTGTTTGATCATTTTGTTTTACGTAGAAATGACCCTTTCCTTTAATCCCATGAACTCATTATTGTACTCTTCTTTCAATTGCTTAACCATGCGGGCCCGTTCTTCTACGTTTTTAGCCAATTGTTTTTGCACTCCGTCTAACTCCCTTTCTGCTTTGTTGAGGTCAAAACTGTAGTCATTCACTTATTACCTTAGATTTTCTATTTGCATCCTTGGCACTCCTAACGGGATTTTTGGCCGCTATCTTTATCTTTTGGATTTGGGCTCGTAAGGCTTCATTCTCTTTGGCCAATTTCTTATTCTCACCCTCATCAGCCGCGGGTTGCACACTGTTTTCAAACTGAAGGTCTCGGACCTGCTTTTCTAATTATCCTATTTTAGCTTTGTATTCATTTTCTTTAGCTAGCCAGGCCTATTGTTTTTGTGATGATTCAGCAAAATCCTGGAGGTGAGGTCTTTTGGCCGGCCTCCCAAATGCAACGTCCCTTCTATACCAGGCGTAGTACTCAGGTGACACTTCTCCTTTAGATTGATCCCGTACATACGTATTCGCCGCCAAGTATTGACACTCGCTCTAGACTTGGAGGACCCTTTCTTCAAGAAACTGGCCATCAGGACCAATCTCAACCACCTGGATACTAAGATCGTCGTCTTTTGGCACTATTTGGCATCTCCCGAGTTGCCTTAAAACCCGATACGGAGCATAAGGCTGAATGCACTTAAGACCCATCAAGAGGAAGTGCGGCCCCGCTGCTGGCATATATATGATTTCATCGATAGGCAACCATCCAAACGTCCACTCTATTTGGCTGGCAGTGAGGGACCGTAAGTATGATGTCCAGCCCGTGAATCTTTCAAGCAAACTGACCCCCTTAGTCCTCGTATAAAACTCCTCTATACAGGTTTTCCTGACCCCCTTAGTCCTCGTATAAAACTCCTCTATACAGGTTTTCTCTGTAGACCCATAACTAAGGAACTGAGGACGATGGAACAAGTGTTTGTCCATCCATATTTACAATAATAGATTGCACCCCTCAAAGAAGTCTCCTCCGGCTTTGCAGGCTGTAAGAGCGCAGAAGATGTCGGCTAATATCATGGGCGCAAGAGTGATTTTGGCTTGAGTGAGTAGAGTGCTGACGACCCCGGCTATCTTTATGTCAATATTTCCATCTTTCCTCGGGAATACCAAAAGCCCCTAAAAGACCACCATAAAAGCAAAACATCTATGTTCTTCCCATTTTTTGCGGTTTCCTTTGCTACATATCTTGTTTTCCGGGTTGTTGAACCCTCATATGTGGCCATATATATTGTATATCAAGTGTGGAGTACAAAAGCCATTCGCCAAATCTGTGTTGTGGACCGTCTTGCTTATCTTTTGTGAGTCTAGGAATCTGTGCACAACTACGATTCTCGGGGCAACCAAGTACTTGTGTCTTAAAGGAACCTCATCATTTTCGATGTAGCCAGCTATTTCTTCTAAGGTCGGGGTAAGTTCAAAGTCTGAAAAATGGAACACGTTGTGTGCCGGGACCCAGCATGTGATCAATGCTCTGATGATGTCTCCCTGAGGCACAATCTCCAACAAACCGATAAGCCCTTTCAAATATTTTTTTACTTCATCTTGACCTTCTCCTCCTAGATTGTTCCACCATAGACGCAACTCCAAAGGCATTTTATGCATGATTGAGAAAGGTTCATTTTGAATCATACCCATCCTGCACATTTATTAAGGTGATTTAATCACTTATTTTGACCCAAAAGGGAAAAGTGACACTATTTTTTTTTTCAAATTTCTAATTTAAAACAAACAACCGGTTTTGCAGATACGGCCTTTCAGCACTTCGGGAAGAAGATTTTAAGGTTGTGCCCGCTAACCGTTGAAAATGACCCAAGGTGGCTGTTCTCGCAAAAACAGCCTTCCGGTGCACTTTTAGGGACATTCGGCTTAGTTTAGACAAGAATGGCCTCACCTGACTTATTCATGACAAAATTAAAAATATTTTGTTGTTTTTGGCTACTTTTGCAAAATGGCAGTAGGACCCGATGGAGGTTGCCTATGTATCCCACACCCTGTGAGAATCAAACTAGCGTAGTTCGGGCAAATAAAACTAACTATTTTCGGAAACAAAACTCTTTTTCGTTGGCAAATACACTATTTCTGAAAACAAGACTCTTTTTTAAATTTTATTTTTCAGTGGTAAATAAAACAAACTAATTTGAAAATAAAACTCTTTTTGTTTTTCTTTTCCATTGGCAAATAAAACAAACTATTAAAAATAAAAATACTTTTCTTTTAAATCCGGCAGAGTTTCGGCACTACTTGGACATTGGTTTTTCTAATATAGGTAATTAACTCTCTACACTACTATTTTCTCTTTTTCTCTTTTTGTTTTTCAACTTTTCCAGATATTCAAAGCCGGTCAGCATGCGAGTTCGAGACAAATAAATGTACACGCAACACGTAAAATGCATCAGGATGGTCTTTTTCATTTCAGGTTACCTGTCCTAGACGGACCCAACCCTTGTGTTGAGTCGCCTAAGTCATATGCACGTGATGCAAATAAATGTTCCTACTAGGGATCCGGCATGAAGTCAAGTTATTCTAGGTTCAAAACCTAGGTATATGTTCTAGACTGTGTACCCGAGCGGACAACTCGAGTCGAGGAGGGGGCTACGTACCGGGAACCAAAAGGCCATCCGGCTTAGTAACTTGTCTGGCCTCTTTCTTATTTAAGGGTATGACACTAACAGAATAGGGAGTCTTAACCAGTAAGCACATCCCCGGAGATGAGAAGAGAAAGGTTTCATCATAGTTTATATGCAATTCAGAAAATATCAAAGTCGTAAAGCATTTAGCACATTTAGCATGAAACATGTAGGAAAATCAGATAAATCCAAATATAACAATTATTCTAAGCTCGAATTCTTAAAACCTAAACCGAAGTTCTAGGTTTATATCCCCAGTAGAGTCGCCAGAGCTGTCACAACTCCTTTTTATCTACACCCGCAAGGGTGTAAAGGAGTTTTTCCAATTAAAGGACAATCGAAACGGGATTTATTATTTTAAAAAAAAAATTCAGAGTCGCCACTTGGGAGATTAATGGTGTCCCAAGTCACCGGTTGAATCTCGAATCGAGGAAGAATTGACTCTGTTTAACAATCCACGAACCAGAAATCCGAGTAAGGAATTCTGTTAACTCGGGAGAAGGTGTTAGGCATTCTCGAGTTCCGTGGTTCTAGCACAATCGCTTACACTGTTATAAATGGCTAAATATCTGATTTTAATACATGTTTTAATCTATGTGTTGTTTGACTTTAAACCGCTTTATTATTAATTTTTAAAGAGAATTGCAACGTCGTGAAAACACGCCTCGAACCATGTCACATAAATGCACCCATGGCTTTTGACACATTTAAACTCCGTTGGGATTTGGATTTGGGTCACATAAATATGCACCCGAGTTTAGGAAGGTAATATTATTAAATGCTGAGCCTAAAGCAACTAGCGCATTATTAACTTTGCGGGAAGCCATGAAATTCGCTAAATGGCGCATCCCGAGATCTACATATTTTTAGAAAACAATTAAGAGGGCCACGCTGTTTGTGATTGTATTTGGCATGGCGCACCTCATTTTATTTTAAAGGATATCCTAGAAGGTCTATGATTTTTCTATGGAGCAATGTCTCCAAAAGGCCTATTTAATTTGTTGCTGGCCTAATGCAAGTCAAGAGATAGTTCTGAACTAAATTCAAGCCATTGGGCTCCGAGATAAGCCCGAAGAAAAGGACTTGCAACCTCAGGTCTACACAAAACAAACTGGTCAGTCATGGGCCTTGGCCCAGGCCCAAATGAAAAGGAGTCATAACTGGACCTGGGCCGTGCATCAAGGGAACCGAGGCCCAACCTGCTTGAAATAGGCTGTTGAAGTGTATTCAATACTTTTGGTTTCAAGTTAAAACAAAAAAAAAACCACTGAAGTTACTTCAAGTTGTTCTAAGTGTATTCAATAATTTTGTAACAAGGGAAAGCAATGTACAACTACTCAAATCCACGGGATTCTGATTGTTTTGATTCCAGTTTCATGCTCAGATTATGTCTAACTAAACGTATTACTACAATATTCAGAAGGCAATGATTAGACCAAAGTAATTACTAACTAAATTGAACTATCAAACTCAATAAACAAACTTCACAGATTTAAACGTTTATTCTTTGATCTCAGAACTAGAAATACTGAAATTAAAACTGACACTCACGTGTTAACTATAAACTTAATGTCCCTATGCATATCAGTGTTTGATTCTAAAAACCATCTTTAGGTTCTTATCATTTCTGACTTTAATCTTTCAAACTAAGCTGATGCTTTTCCTACTAACAAATAACTAGCAGTTATTACACAAATGCACTCACAAACTAATGATACACAATCCAAATGTCAAATACAGTCCATGTAGTCCTTTTACAGTCTAGATTAATGATGAGGAAATACAATAGGAATTAAAACAATCAGAATCGACAATAAATCTCAAGTATCAGCTTCATCACACTTTCAGCTTATGATGTACATCGAAACAAGCTCAGGATAGGTACCTGGAGTTAAACGAAATGTAAGAGAAGAGGAGGATCAACAGCAGTAATCAGACAATTGAAACAGCACCTCAAAATCAGGTATACAATCCAGCAAACAGTATCAAAACCCAGGAAATGATTTTCAGAACTTTAAAACCAGCAAATACACGCAATAGATTTGATTGAAACCAAAACAGACTTGCAATTAACCAAGGAATTTCTGAACTTGAACCACTGGAACTTTAAAGAATACTCAAGCCATTTTTCACCCTTTGTGAAACGAGAATTTGATTTGAAAGTTGAAATCCAAACTAATCCTAAGTAGAAACTCTAATAACACAGTTTTTTTTAGTTTTTTCTGCTATATTTTGGTTTTCTGAAGAAACTAAGATCTAAAGAACTTTATACTTTCATATTTGGTTTTGGAGTTTTCAATTTCAAATTTCAGATCTGGGAAACTTGTAGAATGCTTTTTGGGGGGAATTTTCATATGTTCAAACCCTGTAAATGAAGGCACCAAGGATGCCTTTTTATAGGCAAAGCCTAGGGCTCTTTCAGATTTTCAACTTTATACCTTAGTCCCTCTTTTAATTTTCAGTTTTACTCACTTAGTCCTTTATTTCCTGACTTCTTTCTCAAGTTATAGCCACTAACTTTCTAAAAGTCTGTTTTGAACCCTATCTAGAACCTTCTAGGGAGTTAAATTCCCTGTCATTATAATGTCCCTTTAAAATACCCTACAGTACCCCTAAATTGTTCCTAAAATTACCAACATTATGTTAGTTATCCTAGCCTCTCTAACTAACTGTGGTTAAACTAAAGTTCTGAAAATTAATCAGCTAAACAAATCTTAACACTAGCTAACTACTGGTTTTCGGATTGCAAACTACCATTATCAAACAAATTAAGGAATAATCAACATTCAACGACATTAGTATGAGAAGAATTCAATCAAATGCAAACAATCCACATGGGCAGAAGTATTAACTAATCGAACCAAGTAATTAAACAGGAATTATATGGTTTCAGTCAAATTAAAATGACAAAAATAAGAGCCAAGCAAACCCTAAATCAATCCTAAAAGAAATGAAATACTGAGATGAATAAAATCAAACAAAAACAATCAGAAAACTATGGCATACAAAGGGAAAACCTACAGATAGAAAAGAGAAAGAAATTTAAGAAGAACTCACTGATTTGAGCTTTAATCTGACCGATTTTGAACCTGTTGATGTTATATGTCTATTTTGCCATTACTAATCAAGCAACGTCAACTGAAATTAACCCGAACATTAAAAACCCAAAGACGTCCAGACTCTTTGAACCCTAGATCCGAAATTTGTGAAGTTTTACTTAGATTTGAAAGGTTTTGGTTTGGGTTTCGGAATGAGGAGGTCAAGGAGACTGTAGGGTATAATTTTGGTCAGATTTGGAAGAGGTAGGGTTTTTGGCCGAGATTTTGATCTAAGATTCGAAGGGTTTGGTTGATCTTTGAGGGAAAATGACCATGGATATGGAAAGGGGAGGAGAAGAGGAGCATGGGGTGCAAATTTAGGGTAGTTTGGATACCTGCCACCGCTGTGGGCGATTTCTGGCGACGGCAAGCGGCGGAGACGGAGAGGGTGATCTCTGGTGAATGCTGGGGTGAGGAGAGACGAGTTTGGGGGGGTGGGGTTCCATTCCAACATTTATATATTATAAACCTCGTTAGTTCTCATCCGTTGGATGATGAAAGATGAATGGCCAGGATTGGTTCCTAAGAAACGATGCCATTTTGGGTATCTCTGGACCGGACTGGGTTGGGGCTTTGGGCTGGACAGGTGGGGGTTGGGTTATTTTAGTTGGGCTGGCCTGTTTCCTTTTCTCTTATCTCATTTTAATTCACTCTTTTCTTTTTATTCTTTTTTTTTTGAATTTTTTTAAATACAAAAATTAAAAATGGACAAACCTGATTTAATTCTAAAATTAAAACTAATCAATTCTCAAAAATTAAACAAATCCTAGTTTTAAAAGAAAGCTTAAGGAAAAATCAAAATTAAAAGTAAACAATACAAAAGACTATTTCTAGTTATTTTCTCTTATTTTCAACGATGTTAATTAATCTAAAAATCTAGAATTGGGTCCTCAATGTAAGTAAAAAATTTTATTATTTTTTGACAACTAAAAATGCACACAAACGGCAAACAAAATACAAAATCATGCAATTAATTCCCTAAAATTCAAATAATAAAAGAAAAATCCTAATTTTAAAAATTCTATAGGAATAGTTTAAGCAAGGCAAAAATCACGTATTCACAGTGCCATCTAGGGATCCATTCTGAAATTAGCGATATCACCACAATCTTCCTACTTGGTTTAACTCTTCAACCAATCAAGTGACTACATGCCACACTTATACAACCTTCCCGTGGAACACACTCCCACGACCTTCCGTAATAGATAACAAGTCTGTATATCCATACTACTGGCCGCACTAATGCTGAAAAGCGATCAAGAATCCATAACCAGGATGCAAAGCCTCTTTCACAATACACTTGTCTCAGGTGGCACTGAAGAAAATGCCAGCTTACTCTAAACATTCAAATCCCTTTCATGCTCATCTAAGCTTGTGACATTCATGCCTACATCGAACTACAATCTTGATCCTTACTTTAATTTCCATGCCCCTCACTGCACTTAATAAGCTAATATACGATAGAACACGATCTTCATCATAACTCCATAACCACTAATGGATTAACACTTCATCATATAAACCTTGCACTTAACTCACTTCTGGAGAACCATAACGACATACAGGTGAATTCTCATAACCATAGAATATGCAAATCTCTGAGTAGTGGTCAAAGCCACCATAGCCCTTCCCGGATCTGCCTACACATGACGAGCCATAACAATGGAATACTTCTGAATAACATCAATTATGGCGATCGACAAACCTCACACGTACCACCACAAATCACCTGCATAACTTGATCGCGCCGAAGGAACTGATCACTACCATCAATATGTCAATTCAACTATGGCTAATCTATCTATCTTCATCCAATTTATCTTTGATTGCCTTAAAAATAATAATAAATCAATCCAACACATGGCATACTTCATCCGCACACATTCTGAGTGACCTTGAATCACGAGACCATGTTGTTCCAAATCCTACGAACCATTTCATACCTTCCTTGTGCGCATATTCGCATCTCGACTGGCACATCCGAAGTCCTTTTTCTTCTTTTCCTCTCAATGCTACACTGCAAGTCAAAACATCATAGAACATTCTGAGCCTCTTATCATAAGCTGCTTCACAAGCCCAATTCCTAAACACATTGCGGGCTTAAATACTTGGGCACCGCATTTTTAACCTTTGAATTTACTAGGACCGTTGTTGAGAGCCACCCGCTCTAGCTTGGCCCCGAATATAATCAATTCCATAAATCTTCTAACACATGAATACCCCCTCGACGAAGCACCCGGCAGAATCACTTTCTTGGAAATCCGCATCCATACAAGGCATGAATCCTGAATTCTTCCCCAAGTCTGAACATGAGACATAAGGCCAACCATAGTACATATTTAACAATTCCATTGCTCACTTTACCACTTATGCTCTTTTCCTGTAGCTGAAATAACCCATCAATATTGTAATAATCAGAAACCTCGCAAGTAGTTAACCAAGCAACCCTAATCATAGGCGGTGGGACTCTCCCACTTAGCTTGAAGCCATATTATACAACTATGGACTTCACAGGATCCTTTATCTCTTATTGACATAACATGGCGCAATCAACTGCCAAAATTCTCGGAATCTGTCTGTAAAACCCCTTTACTCTGAATCCTCATCCATGTTCACATGACCGATCTCTTTGTTGTTTAGCCAATAGAACCCTTTGCAGAAGCTTCGCCAGCTATGCGATAGCCGTCCTGTTCGCTGGAGATATTCCGCCTGTGGAATCTATGTGCCGACGTCTTCCAACACTTCTTCACGCGGTGCGATCACCATGACACTAATGGCCCCTCCTGAGTCCAAGCTCACTCTCTAGCTGTACAAGTCCATTCACCCTTCGTGGACATCAATTAGGTGCGCGGGAACATCCTCCCAATTCAAAGTTAGGTTGTATCCTTCTTCACTTCAAGCAGCTCCTTTTTGTTAGATCAAATCTCCTGCCGCATAATAGCCCACATTTCAAATAAATTCGTAAGCCTGAATCACCAACCACAAAAATTTCCAAATCACCCGAAACTCTCCCACTTTGGCAAAACTCACCTCTAGTTGACTACTCGACTTTGGTTCTTACACCTGGCCTTCTAGAAATTTTAACTATCACCTGACACTCCCCACATGTCCCTTCTCGTCCGTTGCTGCTCAGTTGTTGCCTCAAATAAAATCTATCTTCGTGGCACTTGAACCCACAATTGCTGCTAACTTTACACCTTTTAGAAGATCATCTTTCTCATACTGACGACATTAGAAACACTAATTCAATCCTGATCTACCACACCCTGCAATATCTGACAGCCGCATTTTCAATATTATTTCACAATAGCTTACCCCAAAGGTGAATTCTAGAAGATCATAACATCGGCGAACTTAGTACGTTCAATTAGGAGGACAACACCCCAACATAGAAGAAAGCTCCACCATGCTCACAAATACCAAGTCTTATTACTCCACCAGCCCACATCTGACCATTTTTAGTCCAATTGCCTTTCCCTTATCGGGAATAAAATACTGAATCTCTAGATTATGCACTGAGTAAACCTCTCTTCAAGTCATTCACTGCCCCGACACGTAAGCAAACGTCCTACCATCATATCAATACTATGGAACGATCATTTATAGTATCATGGAAACTTGTGCCTAGCCGCAGAGCTCTCAGAAGTACCTCTACTGAGCTGAAACGACAGGATATCCTTCCACAAGGCGACGATAATAGCTCAGACAACTATGCAGGGAGAAATACCCCGCACTGCATTGGTAGTACCATAACAATCCTGAAATACTCGATTCATAACCAACGGTTCGCGTCCCACAAGATTGAATAGGAAGGAATTAAAGGCATAAGCCTCCAGGGATCAAATTGCACGATAAGGAATCAAGAAGGGAAGTACTCCTAACAGTCCTGAGCCTCCCTACAGACGTCTTCATATCGATCCACGGGACTTTACTAGACTTGATCATGACTCATGAGACCCTATGAACCTAGTGCTCTGATACCATGTCGTCACGACCCAAAACCACTAAGGTCGTGATGGCGCCGGACACCTCTGTCAGGCAAGCCAGCCAAAATACTTAATTAAATTCTCATTTTAAATACTCTTGAAATCTATGATTTTCCTTCAAATTTACCAATTAAAAGGATAATTCACTTCAATTCAAATTAAATGAAGAGCAATTAATATAAAATACTTCATAACCATACCAAAACCCGGTGTCACAAGTGCATGAGCAACTTCTAAGAAAAATCAAATAAAGTACAAAGCTGTCTGGAATACAATTGGACAGAAAATAAATAGAATCCTGAGAGAGACTATACTAGCTGCGAGTAGCCTCGAGGAAATAGAGCTCACCTAGTCTCCGTGTCAACCCAGCTGCTACGACCACTAGGCCGCTATAGAGGCATGTGCAACAAAATTCACAGAAGTGTAGTATGAGTACAAAAACAACGTGTACTCAGTAAGTATCCTGCCTAATATCGAAGAAGTAGAGACGAGATGGCAACTTCGACACTTACTAATGGTCAAATAATAATAGTGTTAAAGCTATGACTCATGAATTTCTTAAGGACAACAGTAGATTCAAACAAATTACTATACAGGTAAAAGTTCCTCTTTATTTAAAGTCCCTGGATTCATAATTCATTAATTAACAATTTTCTCAAGTCTGGGAGAGCAGTTGGCGATATCAATAAATCTCAAGACAAGCAATTCAAATATGCGCAAGTCATGCCGAGGTCGTACGGCCCGATCCAACATAAATGTAAAATGTGCACTACCGAGGGTCAAGCGGCCCAAACCATAGATGTATCTATTACCCCGCTCGCGAATCATACATGCGACGCGGTCAAATTCAAACAAACAATCACCATGCTCGCGCACCATACATACGACGTAGGTACACATAGAAATACATGCTCAGACAGCAAATTAAGAATTATATGGGGAACATTTATCTCATTAGAAGCCAATTCTCTTTTAATGATTTAAGGAATAAACTTTAATCCTCTTAGAAATTCATTTACCGATTCAATAGGATTTAAGAAATTCAATTGCCAACAAGATTGCAGTTATTCCAAGTATAGCATGTTTCTGGGTCCTAGACTACCGGACTTGCACATATTAGTAGCTACGCACGGACTCTCGTCACCTAGTGCATTCGTAGCCCCCACAAATAGGAGCACATAACCAATTATTTCACCTATGGAGACAATTCCCTCTTACAAGGTTAGAAAGGAGACTCACCTCGCTCCGAAGATCCATAACCAGCATTCAACGCCCTTTCGAAAACTTGAATCGATGCTAAACGCTCCAAAGCTAGCCAATAATTATGAAAATCCACTAATATATGCTCAATTACTCATTACAATCCAATTTATAACAATTTCTAACCCCGATCGAGAAGTTGACAAAATCGCCCTGGAGCCCACGTGCCCGGATTCCAAAATTTTTGAAGATAAACTATACCCATGACCTCACAAACTCAAATATATGATTTACTCTCAATTTCATACCTAAAATCATGGTTAAATTCCAAGAATATCATTTTTCTAGATTTTCCTCAAACCCCCAAATTTCTACCAATTTAAATGCTAAAATCCATGTATAATTGATATATTTAACTCAAGATAGGTGGGATTAGCTTACCTTTTCTTTTATGATGAAAATACCATCTTGAAACCCTCCAAGAATCGCCCAAGCCAAGAAAATATGAGAGACAATGGCCAAATTCCTATTTTTAAAATACTCTCTACCTCCAGCACTTTTTGCACTTGCGGTCCCTTAACCTCTTCTGCGGTTCCGTAGGTGCAAGCTAATCTACCGCTTCTGCGGTTTTCTCCAGGCTCCCCTTTCTACTTTTGTGCCTCGTCCACCGCAGGTGCGTTCCCACTTCTATGGCTCCATGACCGCATTTGCGGTCTCTTCACTTCTGGCCAAAGCCGCATCTGCAGCTCTCCTGGCCGCTTCTGCGGCTCCGCACCTGCGGCCCAAAATATCGTAGGTGCGGTTGTATGAGCAACCAGCAGCTTTAGCCCTTTCAAAAATCCCATTTATCCGTTAACCACCCAGAATCCACCTGGGGCCCCCGGGACCCCATCCAATCATACCAACCAGTCCCAAAACACATTACGGATTTGCTCCAGCTCTCAAATCATATCAAACAATGCTACAACCATGAATCGACCTCCAGTTCAAGCTTTATGAACTTTAGAATCTCAAACTTCTACTTTCGCTGTTTAAACCTATCAAATCACGTTCGATTGACTTCAAATTTTGCACACAAGTCATATTCGACATTATGGACCTACTACGCTTTCAGAATTGGATTTAGACCCTGATATCAAAAAGTCCACCTTCGGTCAAACCTCTCAAAAACCTTCAAATTTCTATCATTAGCCAAATGGCTCTAAAATGCTCTACGGACATCCGAATTTACTTCCGATTGCGCTCCCAACTCCAGAATCACCATACCGAGCTACTCCTAGACTTGAAATCCCAAACGAATATCGATAATACTGAAATTCACTTTAACCCAAACTTATAAAATTTCTTCTAAAATGCTAACTTCCTTCACAGGCGCCAAAACGCTCCCGGGTCACCCAAAACCCGATCCGGGCATGTGCCCAAATTCGAGATCATCATACGAAGCTGCTAGAACCCATGAATCCTGATTCTGATATCGTTTACTCAAAAATCTAATCCTAGTCAATTCTCTAACTTAAAGCTTCCGAAATGATAATTTCCACTCTAAGTCAACTCTGAACTTCCCGAAATTTAATTCCGACCATGAGTACAAGTCATAATACCTGAATTGAAGTTGTTTGTAGCCTTGAACTGCTGAACGGCATGCTAGGACTCAAAATGATCAATCGGGTCATTACACTTATCAGCAAGCAACTCCATATCAACAAAGGCCTCAGCAAAACACATCCAAGTCTTAATGACCTTTTGTACAAATACATTAAGGTCACTAATGAAATAACGGAAAGCCAAAATTCAACAATTAAAATTTTGGAAATCCAGCTTATACAATTGGCAACTCTTGTGTCAGAAAAAGTTCTAGGCCCCTTACCAAGTAATACAGGGAAAACCCAAAGGAACACCTTAAGGCCATCACCTTATGATCAGGTAAGGGACTTGATGAACCCAATGAAGTCAGACAAGAAAAGAACCAGTCAGAACAATAGGTAAACAAGGGTAAGAATTCTCAAACTCCCTCCGAACCATTAAAAGATAAAGAAGTCAAGAAAAAAAAAAGAGAAAAATATTGAAAAAATGATTCCTCTCCCTGTGACAATTCCTTTTCCACAAAAAAATGAAAAGAGAAAAGCTTGATGGTGAATTTGCAGTTTTTAGAAATCTTGAAACAAATTCATATCAATATTCCTTTCACTGATTCTTTGATGCAAATGCCTTCATATGCTAAATTTTAAAAAAAAAATTGTCAAGTAAAAGGAATTGGAAGAAGTTTCGTGTAACAACCCGACCGGTCGTTTCATGAGTTACCGCTTAATTTCTTCCATTTCTGCTTCTTACTGTCTTGTTAAGTTGTATTATGTGTTATCGGGTTGGTTGGCTCGGGTTTGGAGAGGCTTTGGTAAGGTTTGAAACACTTAGTATCTTTTGAGAAATCTTAAGTTGGAAAAGTCAACTGGATGTTGACTTGTGTAAAATAGGGATCGGATGTGAACTTCGATGATTTGAATAGCTTCAGGAGGTGATTTGGGACTTAGGAGTGTGATCGAAATGTGTTTTGGAGGTCCGGAGTAGCTTTAGGTTTGAATTGGCGAAAATGGATTTTTGGCATTTTCCGGTTGGTAGGTGAGATTTTGATATAGGGGTCGAAATGGAATTCCGGGAGTTGCAGTAGGTCCATTGTGTCATTTGGGATATGTGCAAAATTTTAGGTCACTCAGACGTGATCTGATAGAATTTTGTATTGAAAGAGGAATTTGAGAGTTTTTGGAATTCTTAGGCTTGAATCCAATGAAAATTTGGTGTTTTGATGTTGTTTTGAGCTTTATGAATGTTGGAACAAGTTTGAATGATGTTATGGGATATGTTGGCATATTTGGTTGAGGTCCCGAGGGCCTCGGATGAGTTTTGGGTGGTTGATCGGACCAATTCAAGTTGAAAAAGATTGCAAAAAATCTGCTGTGAGTGTTGCAGACTTTTGGCCTTCGCGTTCGAGAGCGGTTCCTCGCATTCACGAAGGGTTAGGATGAGAGGCAGGAGGTTTGGCCTTCGCGTTCGAGATGGGAGTCCCGCATTCACGAAGGGTTGGGGTTAGTGAGCTTCGCATTTGCAAGAGGGCAGCCGCATTCGCAATGGTTTGTGAGGCTAGGTCTTCGTTTTCGCATACAGGGCATCGCGTTCGCGTACAGGGAGGCGTGACCGCGTTCGCGATGAGGGATTTTAAAGTGCTGGGCAGAATGTTTTAAAAGACCAATTTCGCGACTTTAGCCTATGTTTCACCATTTTTGGGAGATTTTAGAGTTTTTTGATGAGGATTGAAGAGGGAATCAAGGAGGAACACTTGGAGATAAATTTTATGGACTTAATACTCAATCCTAATGTGATTTCTACCTAATTAATCATGGAATTTGTGGAAATTAAGCGTAAAAATTAGAAGTTAGGGCTTGGGAATTGGAGACCTAAATTTAGGGATTTGAGGGGTCATTTGTGGTCGGATTTTGAAGTATTTGATATGCATGAACTCGTGGGAAGATAAGGGTTCCATTGATGTTAATTTTGTCAAATTCTGAGACGTGAGCCTGGGGGTCGGGTTTGGTTAATTTCGGGATTCGTATTGTAATTTGATTATTTTCACATGTGCTTCGTTCCCTTAGCATATTTTGATGTCATGATTCTGATTTTGGTTAGATTCGACGTGAGTTGAGGCCGAGACGAGAGGCAAAAGCATCACGGGCTAAATATTGGACCGGATATGATTGTAAATGTTGTCCTGAGGGTATAAAACTCCGAAATCACATCATTATGCTATTTTGAGGTGACGCAAACGCTGGATGACGAGCGTGGGTTCGTGCACCGCTGGGGATTGTGACTTAGTCCGTCCCGTATGACTGTTTAACTGTGTATTTGATTGAAAACTATTTACTATCACCATGTTTTGGATTGAATGCCATATTTGGGCTTTGGGCCTCGGGCCAGGATTTTTCTATTACTTCTCACTGTTTTGACTTAGTATTTGTATTCAGTCATGCTATATTCTATTGTTTTCACAACTCAGCTATTTTTACTTGTTTTTGATATTTTAAATGATATTTTTGGGCTGAGCATCATGTTTTACTGTTGCCCATGTGGATTGTAAGATTCTGACGAAGTAAGGCCGAGGGCCTATGTTGTGAGAATCTATGGGATCAGGCTATGCGCCGCAGCATGTGGTACTGATTGTTATATATGAGAGGCTGAGGGCTAGATTTATTATGCCACGAGGTGTCTTGTGATTGATATGAGGCCAAGAGCCTGTTGATTATGCCACGACATGGCTTATTATTACGCTTAGGCCGTAAGGGTCCCTCTCGGAGTCTGTACACCCCTAGTGAGTGCGGGTACCTAGATTGTGATGTGATATAGCCCGAGGGGCTAATGTTGTTCCATGTTATTTCCCGAGGGGCTGATACAAGTCATTGTGAGATAGCCCGAGGGGCTGGTTCTATTGGTATTTTGCCCGAGGGGATGATTTGTGTTTCTATATTTTATACTTGTTTTTATTCACTTATTTGAACTGTTGAAAGATGTTTTAAAGAGGTTTTAGTGAACTAAGAAGTTTTTATGAGTTCTAATTGTTTACTGTATTGTGCTAGTTTTACATTGCCTCGTTGTAGCATTTTGCTGTGTATTTACGTGTTTTCTTATCGCTCAGTTGCCTTTACTTTTATTACTTACTGAGTTGGCATACTCACATTACTCCATGCACCTCTGTGTGCAGATTCAGGAGTCTCGGGTCACGCTAGCGAGGGTTGATTTGCTTCCAGCAGGCTTATTTGGAGTTAACTAGGTAGCTGCTTGGCATTCGCAGCCCTGTGCTTCTCCTTCCTACTTTATTTCATTGTCCTAGTTTTGCATTAGACTATGTTGCCTTTTCATACTCTTAGACGGATTTTAGATGCTCAGGACTGGTGACATCCCGATGTCAGGCTGTGTTTTGTTTTCGCATTTTCTTTTATTCCGCTTTATTTTGGGATTTATCACTTATTAATGACTACTTATGAATTTTTATAACTGTTAACTGGTTTTGGGGGTTTGTGTCGGCTGGCCTTGTTTCACGAGAGGCGTCATTACGACCGATATTGGTTTGGGGTCATGACATTTCTATGGTAATGCTTACTGAAAAATTCAGTGCTATACTCCAAAATAAGCTACCACAAAAATTTGGTGATCCTGGCAGTTTTACAATTCCATGCACTTTGGGAGGAGTGTATTTGAAAAAGCACTCTGCGATTCTGGAGCTTCATAAATTTTATGCCACTTTATATCTTTAGAAAATTGGATTTTGGTGAAGTGAAGGACATAGGTGTTTCTCTTCATATTGCAAATCAAAGTACTAAGAAACCTAAGGTAATAATTGAAAATGTGCTTGTAAGAGTAGATAAGTTCCCGTAGATTTTATAGTACTTGAAATGAAAGAATGTCCTGATGAACCAATTATTTTGGGTAGATCATTTCTTGCTACAGGTAGAGCAATTATAGATGTCCACCAAGGACAGCTAATTCTAAGAGTTGGTGAAGAAAGGGTCATTTTTGACATGCAAAAGTTACTAAGATTTTTAGGAGATGAATCATCATCTTCATGCTTTTCAATTAACATGATTAGTCATCTTACAGATAAATATAGAGATGATCAACTAACTCTAGACTCAATGGAAAGATGCTTGGCCAAATCAAGCACCATACAAGATGATGATACCATCATCAGAAGAGAAGCTGAAATATTGGAAAAAGATTCTGAGGATCAGTAGATGCAACCAGAAGAAGTTCAACCAAAAATTGAACTCAAAATTCTCCCATCTCATTTAAAATATGCTTATCTTGAGAAAGAACAATGTCCACTGATTATTTCATCTTCTTTGACTGCAGAACAAGAAGAAAGATTAATTGAAGTCTTAAAAACACACAAAGGAGTCTTAGGGTGCACTATAGTAGATATCAAAGGGATTAGTCCAATTGTTTGCACTCACAGAATCCTCATGGAAGATAGCTACAAGCCAATAGTCCAACCCTAAAAGAGATTGAATCCAGTAATGCAAGAAGTAGTAAAAAAGGAGATTATAAAATTTTTGGCAGAAGGTATCATTTATCCTATTTCAGACAGTCCTTGGGTATGTCCTGTTCAGGTAGTGCCAAAGAAAGGAGGTATGACAGTTATTAAAAATATAAATAATGAACTCATACCTACCAAGACTGTCACAGGATGGAGAGTTTGTATTGATTACAGACTTCTCAATAATATTACTAGAAAAGATCATTTTGCTTTGCCATTTATTGACCATATGTTGGAAAGAATTGCAGGATATGGGTTTTATTATTTTCTTGATGGCTATTCAGGATATAACCAGATACCAATTGCACCAAAAGATAAAGATAAGATAATTTCACATTTCCTCATGGATCATATGCTTATAAGAGAATGACATTTTCTTTGTGCAACGCCCCTGCTACATTTCAGCATTGCATGTCAGCAATTTTCTCTGACATGACCGAGAAATTTATCGAGATTTTTATGGATGATCTTACACTCTTTGGAAAAGTATTTGAGGATTGTCTTTATCACTTGACTGTAGTTCTTAAGAGATGTTAAGAGACAAACTTGATTCTTAATTGGAAAAAATGTCATTTTATGGTTACTGAGGGAATTTTTTTAAGACATAAAATCACTGCGAAAGGGATACAAGTTGATAAGGCTAAAATTGATCTTAAAGCAAGATTACCCCCTCCCAAAACATATTAAAGGCATTAGAAATTTTCTAGGTCATGCAGGTTTTTACATACGGTTCTAAAAGATTTTTTAAAGATTTCAAAACCACTAACTAACCTCTTGATGAAAGATACTAAGTTTAATTTTTCAGGTGATTGCCTAGATGCATTTGAGACCCTTAATAAAAAGTTATGAACTGCCCCTGTAATTATGTCCCCTGACTGGAATCAACCTTTTGAGGTTATGTGTGATGCTAGTGATATAGCAGTAGGAGTTGTTTTAGGCTGGAGAAAGGATACGATTTTTCATCCCATTGCCAGTAGAACAATGAATGAGGCCCAACTTAATTATGCCACAACAGAGAAAGAGTTACTAGCAGTATTATTTGCATTTGATAAATTTCGTCCATACTTGATAGGAACTAAGGTCACAGTTTTCACTGATTATGCAGCTCTGAAATACCTCTTAGCAAAGAAAGATGCTACACCTAGATTGTTAAGATGAATTACTTCTGCAAGAATTTGATCTTTAGATAAAATATAAAAAGGGGACGGAGAATCATGTAGATGATCATTTTTCTAGATTAGAAAATCCTCACATTGAGTTTAGTGAGATAAAGGAAGAATTTCTTGATGAACATATTTTTTCAATCGACTCAGTAATGACTCAACCACCCCGGTTTGCAGATATTGCAAACTACTTGGTTGGAAGTGGAAATCCCAAGATCTCTCATACCAACAAAGGAAAAAACTTATATCTGATGCTACGTATTATCTGTGGAACGAACCTTACTTGTTTAAATTTTGTGCAGATAATATCATTAGAAGATGTGTACTTGAAGAAGAGATGGCTAAAATTTTATATCACTGTCATGATGGAGCAATTGGAGGTTATTATGTAGCAAAACGAATAGCTTTTAAGGTTTTGGAAGCTGAATTCTTCTGGACGACACTCTTTAAAGATGACCAAACATACGTTGCACAATGTGATAGGTGTCAGAGATAAGGTAACATCACTAAAAGAGATGAAATTCTATTGCAATCGATACAGGTATGTAAAATATTTGATGTTTGGGAAGTAGATTTTATGGGACCTTTTCCTTCTTCTCACTCTTTTGAATATATTCTTGTGGCTGTGGATTATGTGTCAAGATGGGTTGAAGCAATCCCCACAAGAAAGAATGATGCTTGTACAGTGTGCAATTTTCTTAAGAAAAATATTTTTACTAGATTTGGCACACCACGAGTCATCATTAGTGATCAAGGAATCATTTTATGAATAAACTCTCTACTTTGCTATCAAAATATGGTGTGACTCACAAAATAGGAACACCATATCAAGCTCAATCTCAAGGACAAGTTGAAGTTTCGAACCGCGATTTAAAAAGAATTCTTGAGAAGAAGGTTGGAATTTCTAGGAAAAATCGGTCTTTAAAATTAGATGATCCATTATGGCTTACCGAACAGCGTTCAAAACACCAATTGGAACATCCCCATATAGACTAGTCTTTAGAAAAGCTTGTCATTTGCCGGTTGAATTAGAACACAAAGCTTTTTGGGCATTGAAAGTGCTAAAATTTGATTTGACCTTTGCGGGTAAAAATATATTTTTTTCAGGTTAATGAATCAGAAGAGCTGAGGTTGGAAGCCTATGGAAATGCTAGAATTTTCAAAGAAAAAATAAAAATATGGCATGACAAGTTGATCCGACAAAAGAGTTTCAAAATTAGAGATAAGGTACTTCTTTACAATAGCGACTCATGCTATTCCCTGGAAAATTAAAGTCCAAATGGACAGGTCCTAATAATGTTACAAATGTTACTTGATATGGTGCTATTGAGATTCAACAGATCAATAGTGGAGATAATTTTAAAGTAAATGGTCACAGACTAAAATTATATTTTGGATGGCAATTTGAGAAACAACTATCAGTTACCCTAATTGAATGAAGAATCATGTAGATAACAAGTTAAGTTGACGACATTAAACTCAGAACTATATTTTCCTACCCGTAGCTATTTAGGGTGAAGCAATGGAGCCTTATAAGTCCCGTATAAATTTGCATAATAAAATTGCTTAACCAATCGATCTGGTTAATATCCAGGTTATTGTACAATCAGAACATTTTATGAAGGCCTCTACAAAAATAGAGTCATCTATGCAGGAGTAATTCTATGGTGATCGGTATGCCTAAGTAACTGGTTGGTTAACTATTTAATTGTGTAAATTAATTATTGTCTCGGGTAATTTTTTGGTTTATATTTAAACCAAGACCAAATGACTGATAAGGTCTTAAATTACTCAGTCTAGTACACATAGAATATATGTGATCACAGTTTCTTTCAAGCTTTCTTCTGTGATTGTAAAATTTGAAAGCCAAGAAGATTTATTTTTTTTTATTGTAAAATATTTTTTACCTCTATATGTTTTTAAATTGAACATATAAAAAAATATTAGTGGTTACAAGACAATAGAATTATTAGTATTTGGAATTAGCCTGCTGGTTATAAAACTTATCCATGGTATAGCACCCAACTTTGAGCCTTATAAAAAAAATGAAAAAAAACAAATAAGAGAAAGGATAAACCAATTCTTTTTGCTACACCATATTGGTTTAACCAAAGAAAAAAAATATTTCTTCCAGCTATAATTGAGCAGAAATGGCTATTTAAACAAGGGATGAAGGAATACTTTTGGAGCAAAGTTTGTATTCAGAGAAAGATGGATTGGTATGTATATAAAGTTAAAAAAATGATGTGAATATACTTATGGAATAAATTATTGGTGTATGAAGTTCGAACTTATGGAGAATGTTTTATGTTTAAAGGAATGTTGACTTAGTTGGCGTTAACCATGGAACTGAAGACATCTATAGAGTTTATCTTCTTTGTATTAAGTTTTACTAGTTTCTTTGGTAAAATAATTGGCTCGCATTATAAAGCTGGAAAGAATACAATCACTATAAATATTTCATTTACCCTTACCCGCACTAAGCCTAACAATAAAAGCTTGAAAAAGTCCCACAAAATATTTTAAAAATCAATGTTAATTCTACATTAGTGGAGACTGACATGAAGGGAAAGCTTATGGACAAAGTTTGAGAAACTCAAGGATTGTGATTATAATGTTATCAATCTCAAAAGATTTGTCAAAAGGAGGAGATGAATTTTTTTGTCAAACAAAAGCAGAAGTAGAAACAAGGTAAAGATTTGGTGACTTGAAAAACTTATAGTTTTTGAATATTGTGTGAATTTTTATTTTCTTACTTTTCTAGTCTACAAGAAACAATAATTACTAATAAAATAATTCTCCTCGAGGACGAGCAATGATTCAAGTATGGGGGATTTCGATGAAAATAAAATATTCATATATTATATACTTAAAAATATATTATTCTAAATAAAGTATTTATATAATATTTTGGTTCTCTGTATTTTTTAACAATGTATTGCAGGAGATAAGAATGCTATTAATAGAGCAAGAAAACGAAAGAAAGAAGAAAGTCGTAACATATTCACTCCACAATGCAAGAAGGTCACGACGCATCTTCTTCACGATGCATCTTATTCAAGACATATATCTTCCTCACTTAAGATTACAATATTTTAAGAAGAAATGCACATCTATAAATAGAAGGCAATTCTCTGTGTAGTAAGCATCAAGGAAAAAAGGAACAAAAGAGCCACTTTATTTTCTAAAAATTTGGTCTCTTAATCTTTCTTGTTCTTCTTTCATTACTTCTTGTAATTTTTAGATTTCATGGTAGTGTTTTTTCATATTATAGAAGTCCTTTCTTTTTCAAATACTTGATAATGGAGTAGTGTATTTTTTTTAGGATAGTTGATGAAGCTTCATATAATTTTATAATAATTTTCTCAATTTTATTACATACTTGGCCTGAGATTTTCTAGCTCCACTTTTATATTGTGATGGGATGTTAGATTTTAATTAGTTACATCTATCTATTTATTTCTCAAGTTACTTTTATTGATTTTATAATTCTCACGAAGCAAAATCGATACATATTGACTAGTATGAATCAATAGATAGAGGGTTATTTTCAACAATCTAGAATTCCAAATCTTGATTTTTGCTTACTTCAATTTAATTTCTCACGAAGGAATTATTATAAGAAATATCATTGATTTTTGTGTAAAGATAATCTCAAGAGGTCTTTACTACTTCTTAGCACAATTCAGGCAAGACATATATTTCGGTCTTATCGTAACTAGTTGTAAGTCAGTTAATAATATAACCTGAAGGAGTATTATTATTTGTTTATTTTTTAGTGAGAAAAATATAATAGTATTTAGCATGAAGCAATTATTCATTAGTGAAATATATGTAGAAATTGAGATTTCATTATAAAAATATGGTCAAGTGAAATCAATGATTCCCAATACTTTTTAAATATAAATTTGCCAAAATTTGTTTTTCTTTTGTTTAAATAATTTAAAAATTCAAGATCCTTCTCTTTTCATCAATTTGGTTCTCTCAAATAGCAGCTAAAATATTACAAGTTTGTAGCATAGATTTTTCAATTTTTGTGGGATGATATCTTAAACTATATTAGAATTTGACTAAGCACGAGCAGAAAAATCATATACACATTGGCCTAGTCAGCGGGACAACTCAGAAAAACTCGCATCATAGTCGGTCACCAACATCTGACCCTGCTCAAGCTGCTCAAGCTAATACCGCAGCTCCTCCCTCTCAGAGGATGGAATATACCTATCCAGGAAAAGCTGTGTGAACTGGCCCCAAGTAATGGGAGGAGAACCCACTGGTCTACCAAGAACATAAGACTGCCTGCATCTACGGGCCCTGCCCTCCAGCTGAAATGTAGTGAAGTCAATCCCATGAGACTCCAATGTTGTGCATTCTGTCCCTACACCAATCAATGAAATCTCGGGCATCCTCATGATGCTCGCCTCCAAAGATGGAAGGGTGTAGCCTAGTCCGTATGTCTAATAACTACTGCAGATCGCCGTCTGCAGCCAGTCTGGGCTCGGGTACCACTGCAGTAACTGGCTGATCCCCATCTGGGGGTAGTGCACCTGGAGTGTGATACACTACAGCTACATGACCAGTAGCCCGAGTAGTAGCGGTATGTGCTCCCCCTCCCGCTTGAGATATAGCTGGGTCTGCTAGAAATAAACCAGCCTGAGTTATGGTATCCATGAACCACAACATATGAACCATGCTCCTTAGTGATAGGATCCCTTGCAGGATCCGCCGGTGGTGCAACTAGGACAGCTTTGGGACACCTTCGGGCTGGTTCCCTCCATTGGCCTCTACCTCGGCCTCTAGAAATAGGGGAGCAGCTCCTCCTAGGTCTGGAACGTCTGTCATATGCATACTTACCATCTATGACAGAATAGAAGAAGGAAATTTAGTATACCATCAACTGCACGATAAAATATGAATAAAGGGTAGTTTCCTAACACCCTATAGCCTCTCAAAGATAAATACAGACGTCTCTGTACCGATCCGCAATACTCTATTAGGTTTGCCCATGACTTTGAGACCTATGTGAACCTAGTGCTCTGATACCATATTGTCACAACCCAAATTCTATCATAGGTCGTGATGGCGCCCGACACCATTGCCAAGTGAGCCAACCCTAATTCAACTAATGAGTTCTTATTAAATTACCAAAACAACCTCAACATTTTTCTTAATAGTTAAGTTTTTTTTAAGTAGTCAATAATTAACAAGTTCGTAATAATATAGTTACATCCCAGAAATAATAGTCTGCAGTGTGTGCCAGGAACTAGTGTCACAAGTACTACGGCAACTAGTAGAATGTACAAAAAGAATACCATTGTCCTACTGCCTGAAACAGAATAGATAGTACATAATAACAACAAAAGAGGTGAGACTCTGGTATGCTGCTTGTAACGACCCAACAAGTCATTTTGAGCTTTTGCACTTCGCTCACTAGTTCTCAGGCATGACTAGCCCCGTATGATGTATTATGACTTATGCTAATCATCGTTTTTGGTTTTCAGGGTAATCAGAATGGTCTTGGATGGACAGTTCTCAGTTTGAAACTTAAAATTTGAAAGGTTTGACCACGTTTTGACTTGATAGAATATGATCTCGGATTGGGATTTTATGATTTTGTTAGCTCAATTAGGTAATTTGGACCTAGCAGCGTGATCAGAATGTGTTTTGGAGGTCCGAAGTAGATTTAGGATTGAATTTGTGAAATTGCAATTTTGGTGTTTTCGGGTTTATAGGTGAGATTTTGATATAGGGTCAGAATGGAATTCCAGAGGTTGGAATAGGTCCGTTGTGTCATTGGTGACGTATGTGAAAAATTTTAGGTCACTCAGACGAAGTTTGATAGACTTTTTGATCGAAAGTGAAATTTTGAAGTTTTTGGAATCCTTGGGGTTGAATTCGATGATGAATTAGTGTTTTGATGTTGTTTTGAGCATTCCAAAGGTTGGAACAAGTTTGAATGATGTTATGGGATATGTTTTCATGTTTGGTTGAGGTCCCAAGGGACTCAGGTGTGTTTCAGGTGGTTAAACGGATCAAATTCATGTTTGAAAAGTTGCAGATTTTCTGGTTTCAGTTGCAGGCATTTTTGTTCTTCGCGATCGCGTAGGCTTAGAGGGTCAGGGTGAAGAATTTTTCTATGCGATCGCAGAGGTCAGGTCGTGATCGCGGTCGGTTGAGAGATTGTGCTTCGCGAACACGTGGTCAATATCGCGTTCGCGTAGAAGAAAGTGAGTTAGCTAGGCTGTGCTTCGCGATCGTGTGTGTTGTTCCGCGATCGCGTAAGGTTGATATGAGGGGCAGTCCTTTTTGTGCTTCGCGATCGCGAGGCAAATTCCGCGATCGCGATGAAGGAAATAACTGGGCAGAATGTTTAAGTTCAAAATCGAGGGTTTAAGTCCAATATCACAAAAACCATTAGAGAGCTCGGGAGAAGGTTAATTTTAGGAGATTTTAAGTGGAGCAACTGGGGTAAGTATTCTTCACTCATATATGGTCTAATCCCATGATTTAGTCTTAAATTTCATCATTTAATTTGAGAAATTAGAGTGGAAATTGGAAAAAAAAATGGAAGAAAAGTTTGAGAATTCTTTTGGGGATTTGAATGGGCATTTGATGTCGGATTTTGATGATTTTAGTATATATAGACTCATGAGAGTGTAAGGATTCTATTAATGTGATTTTTACCGAATTCTGAGACGTGGGCCCGGGGTCGGGCTTGGCCAATTTCAGGATTTTTTATGTAAATTGGTTATCATCGGGTGGGCTTTCTTCCCTTAGCATATTTTTATGGTATAAATTTGTTTTTGGTTAGATTTGGAGCATCTGGAGTCCGAGTCGAGAGGCAAAGGTATCGCGGGCTAGAGTTTGGACCGGATAGAGGTAAACAAAGATTGTAAATACTGTTCTGAGGGTATGAAACCCCGGATTTCACATCATTGTGCTACATTGAGGTGAGACACGCTAGATGACGAGCGTGAGGTCGTGCACCATTGGGGATTGTGACTTGGTCCATCCCGTACGACTATTAAGTCATATATTTTACCTAAAAACTAATAGATATTGTTATATATTAGAAAATATTATTGTGTTTGGGTTTAAATGTCATGTCTGGGCCTTGTGCTGATTGTTTGGACCCTTAGGGGCTTTTACTACTATTTTACCTCACTGTTTTGGTTAATGTTTACATTCAATCATGCTATATTCTACTGTTTTCACAACTCATCCATATTTACTTGTTTTTTGATATTTTAAATTATATATTTTGGGTTGAGCATCATGTTTTACCGTTGCTCGTGTGGCTTGTAAGATTCTGACTGAGTAAGACCGAGGCCTGTATTGTGAGGATATTATGGGATCGGGCTGCGCGCCGCATCATGTGGTACTGATTGTGATATATGAGAGGTCGGGGGCCAGATCTATTATGCCACATGGTGTCTTGTGATTGATATGAGGCCGATAGCATGTTGATTATGCCATGAGATGGCTTATTATTGCGCTTGTGCTGTAAGGGGCCCCTCCCGGAATCTGTACACCCCCAGTGAACGCGGATACCCAGTGTGTGTGATGTTTTGTAGCCCGAGGCTATTATTGTTTCATATTGAAGCCCTATGGGTTGTTCTTGATCCATTTTGCCCGAGGGGCAGTTCTTAATTCATGTTATGCTCGAGGGGCTGATTACGAGTGATTGTGAGGTAGCCCGAAGGGTTGGTTCTATTTATATTATGCCTGACGAGCGATTTATGGCACATGTTTTACCCGAGAGGTTGTTTATGTTTCTATCATTTTTACTCACTAATTTTTTATCACTCGTTTGAAACTATTGAAAGTTGATTTAAACGGTTTTACCGAAACTAAGCTTGATTTATGAAGTAAATTATTTCTGTACTTTTTTAGAAATGTATTGTATTTGCTATAGCACTATGACATGGCTTACGTGTTTTCTTACTGCTCAAATTTCATTTACTTTTATTACTTACTGAGTTGGCGTGCTCATATTACTCCCTGCACCTTGTTTGCAGATTCAGGTAGTTTTGAACCCCGTAGCAGGTGTTGATTGCTCAGTGGCAGAGTTAGCGGAGTTAGCAAGGTAGCTGTCCGTTGTTCGCAGCACTTACTTTCTCCCTCTTGTCTTCCTTAGACTGTATTTAGTACATTTTTTTAGATTCTTAGTTGTGTTCAGACCTTAGTAGATGCTCGTGACTTGTGACACTTCCATGTCGAGCTTGTGTATTTATTCTGCATTGTTCATTTAGACTTACATTACAATATATCTGATTAATTAAAGGCTTAAAAGTGATTGTTATTTGATTAAATGGTTAATTCGGGAGTTGTGTTGGCTAGCCTAGTTTCATGATAGGAACTATCATGACCGAGTCGGTTTTAGGGTCGTGACAAGTTGGTATCAAAGCCTAGGTTACATAGATCTAACGAATCATGAGCAGGTTTAGTAAAGTCTCACGGATCGGTACAGAGACATCTGTACTTATCCTCGGGAGGCTGCAGAACCTTTAGGAAAAACTTTACATTCTTGAATTCTTATCGTGCATCCTTGATTCAGCTTGAAATGTAACTCTTTGAATTCCTTCCACGCCTTCGTATGCGCATATGAGTGCTCGGTATCAGACATGCATCGATGACTTGTGATCCCCTGATCGAGGGGCGAGATGTGATTACTGTGCAATGATGTTGGGCCAGTCTGGAGGACTTGAGGCCAGGTGTTTCCTGTAGCTTGAACATTGAGGTGTTGATCGTGTAAGCATGTGATTTTTCAATTTATATGTTCGATAGTGTCCCTATTAGTGGAAGTGATGGCTGGATGACTACGTGATGAGTATGATGTGACTGAGAGATGTGTTTAAATGATTTGAATGAGACGAGAAGGGTCTGCTTGGGGGTAATAAGAACTATTGCTTAATTTCCATCTTGATTTGATGTATGGCCAGAGTTGTGGGTGTGATTGAAAGAACTTTTCATGTTGCCTAGTTGGGGAGCAAGTAGATTTCATGTTGTGATATGAGTTCAGACCCAAAAAGATTAAATGACTGCGCAATGTTTATGACGATGGAAGGGTATAAAGAGATGTTAGTTTGAGGCGAAGCAAGTGGGTTATCTCCTGTGGAGTGTTCTGAAGTTTGTGTGATCCTTATGTTGTTGTTGGAAGGCCTCCCTTACCAGTGAACTATATGTATTGCAATTTAAATTTAGGTTGCTTAAGAGAGGGGGCTTGACTGTTACGAGGGCGAACGTGAGATTTGCGGAAGATTTGAAGTACTATATGGGATGTGCTGCACGAGCTTATAAAGGATTGAGTTTAATCTCACTATGGTAATTATGGAAGTAATAGAGTATATTCATTATGAGTTATCATGTGTGTTGATCTATGGCTTCGAGCCAAGTGAGGGAGTCTGCTATTGATTAGTTGATTGCACGGTTATGTGCTATGTTGGTTCCAGTTTGAGGCGTATTGGTGAATCAATTATGGCTTACGGAGGTTGAGACCAAGGATGGCTTGAGTAAAGGATGTACGGTACATAAAACAGGAAGTTACTTGGTTGCATTACGGTGAGGTTACACTCTGTGATATTAGAGTGCTATTGGAGCACAGGTCGTCTGGTCTGTTTGACCGGTCTAATTGCTGTTTGAGTAGAGTGGATGACTCTTGAGAATGGTTTTAATGGGTTCAAGATTTTACAGGTGATAATTGAAGATTTTTAGGTTGTATATTGGCTTGAAACTGAGGTTTGCATTGAAGGATGTCAAGACTCGTGGTGTTTCTATATCATTATGGGATTCTATGTATCAGTATCAGGAAGATAAAGGTAATTGTTTTGGGTTCGTAGGGAGTCACTTCAGGGTAGGTATTTTGAATGTGGTACTTTTGGGAATAGTTAAGAGAGCATTCAGCGGCTTATGAGCCTTAGACGGTGTGATTTTATGCTTGGGTCTCGTGTGGTGAGTCTGGGTTGAGGAAATTATGGTGTTATAGCAAGAAGGAGTATCGAGTTAAAGATAAATCAGAAGGAAACTCGGATAAATAAGACAGTTTGGTAGTAGGTCAGATCGACATGATAAGGGATATGATTAGTTCTTTGGGTGCTTATAGGGTAATGGGTTTCTACAAATGTCTCGTGGCAATTCTCTTGGGTTTTTCGTGACCTTCTTGTTTGGATGAGTTAAAAGGATTCATTCATGACGGTTTGGTTCTGTGAAAATGGGATTCGAAGAGTTCTTGATGGTTTCTACTGCAGTGAGAGATGTACATTTTCTACTAGCGTGAGGAGCATGTGATGTATAGTGATTTTCTTATAGATGGGATCAAATGGAAAGTTCTTGGCTATTTTAGTACGTAGTTGCTTATGGATCTGAATGGATTACGAAATATATGACATAGTATGGCATGGTATATGCGGTATATTGTGTAGGATTGAGATTGGCACGTGTAAGGTAACGGTTCAGTTTTGAAAGGAAGGTCACAAATTCTTAGGTAGCATGGACAGTTTCAGACGACTAGGGAAATGATATTACTAACTTGTATGGCTTGATGAGAGTATACATTTGAGGAAGGGCGATGTGTTTGAGTTGAGGATACTTTATTAGTATTGCGGAACTCTCTTATTGGATCGACTGCTGATACTCGAGTTTGGTTGGTGGCATAGAAGAATTATAGAAGTACCTCTTGTAGGATGATTGTGTATTAGAGGTGTCGTATATTCGGACGATGGAGTTATGATCGGATATGGTGATTCGTGTGCTTTATGGATTTGGAGACCCGAGTGGATCCTTATTGCTTAGTATGCTAGATTTTTTGTGTGAAATTTGGTATGGACTGGGTGTCTCTGTGTTGTGTTATTCTGGATTGTTGCGCTAAGACGGTGACGTTGGCTACGTTGGGGATGTCACAGATTGGGTGGCAAGGTTCGACGAATTATGTTCCAGTAGGGTGGTTCATTTTTGAGGACCCAGCGGATGGCTGGGAAGGGTTGCCTTTTTCTTATTGGGCCTTTTGTGATTGATGTCAGTGCAGAGACTCCCACCATTGATTCAGATCTGGTGGTGAGGGATTTTCCAGATGTGTTTCTTGCTTCCGGGCATGTCGCCGGATAGGGTTGTCAATTTCGGTATTGATTTGGTGATGGGCGTCGTATCATATGGCACCGGTGAAGTTAAAAGAGTTGAAGAAGCAGCTTCAGGAGCTCCTTGACAAGGGGTTCATTGGTAGGCCAATATGGATGTGTGTTTTAACTCGAGTCGGCTTGGTTGACTCCGAGTTGTATTGCTGAGGGATGTGTTGATTCGATTGTTATTGAGCTTATTAGTGATCTGGGGAGATCTATGATTTATCTTTCCGCGGCGTTAGGCGTTAAGATTTGTTGGTTATAGGCACATGTGGTGCGGTTTTATTGGGGCCTCTCAGTGGAATTCGAGCTGGAAGAGCATTGAGTATTGCTCGACGGATGGCGTATCTGTTGTGTCCTTTCGGGTCTGTGTAATGTTATGTCAATTTCTTCGTCGTGGGTATAATGATTTGCCTTGGTTATGGACATCAAATTGCGCGCGGTCGTCAATTTTGGACATAGTTACTTAAGGTGTTTCATGTGGACCAGTGGTTGGATAGGCTCGTTGTCACGACCCAATTACCAAACCCGATCGTGATGGCGCCTCTCGTGAAGACAAGGCCAGCCAACAGAACAACAATGCCCCTTTTTAATAGTTAATAAATATAAATGAATGAATAATACGACTTACTGGCATTAATAACTGATATTTACCACCCAACATAACCCGATCGGGGTGTCACAAGTCACGAGCATCTAAAGAAAATCTGGACACAACTACAGGGCCAATAATATATAAGAAATAAATTTCGGAATTCTAAAGACAACGTCCGGTGCCGCGACGCTGGCGGTCACCTTGCTCAGCTTCAATAGTCATACCTTCAATCAGCTAGTAACCAGCTACCGGGTGAACAATACCTGCAAATGCACGCAAGGTGCAGGGAGTAAAGTGAGTACTCCAACTCAGTGAGTAATAAGAGTAAATAATAACTGAGCGGCAAGAAACCACGTAAGAGCACTCCATCATGCTATAGGAGAGTACAACCCTTTGAGAAAACAGTAAAACCGTGAAAAATCCTTTAGAAATATCTGGTTCAGTTGAAAACCTCTTTGAAAATATCCTTTTTGCGACAATTAAGCAAATGAATGCAAAACAGATAGTGCAAGTTAGCACACAAGTCAGCCCTTCGGGCACAGCACTCCACCAACAAATAACACCAGGGTATCTGGTCAACAGTGCAAGAAGTAGCATATATGCCAATGAAATGCGAGTGCTGAATGTCATGAAACGTAGTACAAACGGGAACCGATGCATGCATGCAATGCAATGCACATGACCGCTGCGGCGCGCAGCCCGATCCATTTGGGTACCCGCGCTCACTATGGGGCTTCAGACTCTGGAAGGGCTCCTACAGCCCAAGCGAAATATCAATATCACACCGCTGCGGCGCGAAGCCTGATCCATCCTCAGTCTAGAAATGCAAATATAACACTGCTGCGGTGCGCAGCCCGATCCGTCCTCAATCCAGAAATGCACATAAGCCACTAGGGCAATATTCAAATAATAGTTCTTAGTTCAAAACGTCAGTAAGATATCATTTAAGTTTTCAAATCAAGAAAAATGGCCGAATTTGCAAAAACCGCATTAAAACCCTAGATCGAGAACAATAGTATGTAAAAGTAATGCGAAAGCAGCGATATCGATCCCTGAAGGATTCACATAGTTGGCACGAAGCCCAAACATGGAAATCAGTCCAAATCATGATGATAACAAGTAGTTTCAGCCAAACACGTAGTAATTTCATCAATCGGGACGGACCAAGCCACAATCCCCCAATGGTGCTCTACCCCACGCTCGCTATCCGGCGTGCAAGTCACCTCGATACAGCACTATGATGTGCAAATCCGGATTTTCAAACCCCCCGGATATAATTTACAAGTATTACTCACCTCGAACCGGTGAAATTCCTCGCTCGCGATGCCTTTGCCCCTCAAATTGGCCTCCACGCACGTCGAATCTAACCAAAATCAGAGCGAATACATTACAATATGCCAAGGGAATAATACCCAATCGAAAACAATCGAAATATAGCAAAAATTCCAAAACTAGCAAAACTCGAGCCCCAGGCTCGCTTCTCGAAAAATTACAAAACTCACATTACCGGATTCCTCGTCTCGCCACGAGTCCATACATACCAAGAACTCCCAAATCCGAGCTCAAATGACCTATCAAATCCCAATTTGAAATATCAAAACTCAAGCCCTAGCTTTACTCCTTTTTAATGAATTTCAACCAATTTCCGTGTTAAATCTAACATTATCTCGTGTATTTAGGCCAAGGAATTTACCTCTAATCATTCTCCCTTGAATCCCTCTTCAAAAATCGCCTCAAAGCTCTCAAAGCTCGCTCAAAAATGGAGGGAAAATGGTTGAACTCGCGGGTGAAATGTCCAATAAAAACCCTTCTGCCACCAGTCGACTTTCGCTTCTGCGATCCCCCCTTCCGCTTAGGCGAGACCGCTTCTGCGTCCAATTTCCCGCTTTTGCGGATTTTCATTTAAAATCCAACTTCTGCCTTTGCGACCCATTTTCCACTTCTGCGGATTACCCAAGACCGCTTCTGCGTTTATTCACTCGCTCCTGCGGACCGGCTTATGCGAAAAGGGTCCGCTTCTATGGAACTACTCTACCATACCGCCAACCGCTTATGCGATGCCTCACCTACTTCTGCGGAGCTGCTTCTGCGGTCCATTTCTGCAGAAGCTGAAATACCAGATGACAACAACAACAGACCTGAAGCAAACTTCAAAACTCTCGTTTAACCACTCGAATTCACCCCGAGGCCCCCGGGACCTCAACCAAAATCACCAACACATCCTAGAACCTCATTCAAACTTGTTCCAACCCTCAAAACACATCAAACAATGCTAAAATCATTAAATCACATCAGATTCAAGCCTAAGTTTCTTAAAAACTTTCGAATTACGCATTCGATCAAAAACCCAACCAAACGATGTCCGAATGACCTGAAAATTTGCACACATATCCAAAATCACCCAATGAAATTACAGAAACTCTCGAAATCCCATTCTGACCCTCGGATCAAAATCTCACCTATCAACCGAAATTCGCCAAAATTCTAACTTCGCCAATTCAAGCCTAATTCTACACCGGACCTCCAAAATCAATTCCGATCATGCTCCTAAGTCACAAATCATCCCCCGAAGCTAACCGAATTATAAGAAATCACATCCGAGCCCTCTACCTCAATAGTCAACTTTCGGTTGACTTTTCTAACTTAAGTTTTTCCTTAAAGAGACTAATGTCTCATTTCTTATCAAAACCAATCCAAATCAATTCTAACACACCACCTACTGATAACGAAACATGAAGAAGAATGAAATGGGGGAAACGGAGCAATAAAACATGAGACAACGGGCCAGGTCATCACATCCTCCCCAACTTAAACAAACGCTCGTCCTTGAGCGTACCCAGAGTTGTCCTAGAAGCCAACAGATAGTTAAATGACCTTACCAAGCATATACCTGGGGTGATCCCACGTCACCCTATCTCTTATAGGTCCAACAACACAACATAGCTGAAATTTCACGGTCCATCTAAACCATAACCGTAGGACCGCATTGTGCTTTCCAAAAATCATACACAAGATCAGAACCTCACATCAGCTGAGTCCACTCTCTTAAGCAACCCAAATTTTTCAATTTACATCACGTACCTTTCAATTACACATGGGATCTTCTATCGTACACATAAGGATCATACCACTTAAGAACACTCCGCAGGAGATATCTCACATGTTTCGCCTCAATTTAGTATTTCAGCACGCCTTCCACCATCATATACGTTACACAGTCATTTATTCTTCCTGGGTCTAAACTCATACCGCCACATGTAATGCACTACCTTCCCCAACTAGGAGATACCAAAATATTCTTCATGTGCCCATATTCGGGCTACACATCGAATCACAATAGGAATCAAACACTTAACGGTTCATCCATTATCCAGCAGACTTCCTTGTCACTACCAAGTCACATAGATACATCTCGCAGTACTAACATACTCATCCCATGAACACCAAACCGCCATTCCGGCTAATAGGGATAATACCGAACATATAAGTTCAGAACACTTGCTCACACAATCAGTACCTCGGTGCTCGAGCCATAGGCAAAGATCCGGCCTCAAGTCCTCCAGACTGGCCCAATATACTCACGAAGATCACATCTCGCCCCTTGATCGGGGAAATCACAAACCATCAAGGCACATATAATACTAAGCGATCATGTGCGCATACAGACGTGAGGAAGGAATTTCAAGAGTTATATCTCAAGCTGAATCAAGTACGCACAATAAGAATTCCAAGAAAGTGAAATTTTCCTAAAGGTTCTACAGCCTCTCGAGGATAAATACAGACATCTCCGTACCGATCCGCGAGACTGTGCTAAACCTTCTCATGACTCGTGAGACCTAGTAACCTAGGCTCTAATACCAACTTGTCACGACCCAATTACCAAACCCGATCATGATGGCGCCTCTCGTGAAGACAAGGTCAGCCAATAGAACGACAATGCCCCTTTTTAATGGTTAATAAACATAAATGAATGAATAATACGACTTACTGACATTAATAACTGATATTTACCATCCAACATAACCCGACCGGGATGTCACAAGTCACAAGCATCTAAAGAAAACCTGGACACAACTAAAGGGCAAATAATATACAAAAAATTAATTTTGGAATTATAAAGATAACATTCGGTGCCGCAAACGCTGGCGGTCACCTTGCTCAGCTTCAATAGTCATACCTTCAATCAGCTAGTAACCCGCTACCGGGTGAACGATACCTGCAACTACACGTGAGGTGCAGGGAGTAAAGTGAGTACTCCAACTCAATGAGTAATAAGAGTAAATAATAACTGAGCGGCAAGAAATTATGTAAGAGCACTCCATCATGCTATAGGACAGTACTACCCTTTGAGAAAACAGTAAAACCATGAAATATCCTTTAGAAATATCTGGTTCAGTTGAAAACATCTTTGAAAATATACTTTTCCGACAATTAAGCAAATGAATGCAAAATAAATAGTGCAAGTCAGCACACAAGTAAGCCCTTCGGGCACAGCACTCCACCAACAAATAACACCAGGGTATTTGGTCAACAGTACAAGAAGTAGCATGGATACCAATGAAATGCGAGTGCTGAATGTCATGACACGTAGTACAAACAGGAACCAATGCATGCATGCAATGCAATGCACATGACCGCTGTGGTGCGCAGCCCGATCTATTTGGGTACACGTGCTCACTGTGGGGGTTCAGACTCCGGAGGGGCTCCTATAGCCCAAGCGCAATATCAATATCACACCGCTGCGGCGCACAGCCCAATCCATCCTCAGTCCAGAAATGCACATATAACACTGCTGCGATGCGCAGCCCGATCCGTGCTCAATCCAGAAATGCACATAAACCACTAGGGCAATATTCGAATAACAGTTCTCAGTTCAAAACATCAGTAAGATATCATTTGAGTTTTCAAATCATGAAAAATGGCCGAATTTGCAAAAATCGCATTAAAACCCTAGACCAAGATCAAATAGTATGTAAAAGTAATACGAAAGCAGCGATATCGATCCTTGAAGGATTCACATAGTTGGCACAAAGCCCAAACATGGCAATCAGTCCAAATCATGATGATAACAAGTAGTTTCAGCCAAACACGTAGTAATTTCATCAATCGGGACGGACCAAGTCACAATCCTCAATGGTGCTCTATCCCAGGCTCGCTATCCGGCGTGCAAGTCACCTCGATACAGCACTATGATGTGCAAATCCGGGGTTTCAAACCCTCCGGATATCATTTATAAGTATTACTCACCTCAAACCGGTGAAATTCCTCGCTTCGGGACACCTTTGCCCTTCAAATTGGCCTCCACACGCGTTGAATCTAACCAAAATCAGAGCGAATACATTACAATATTCCAAGGGAACAATACCCAATCGAAAACAATCGAAATATAGCAAAAATCCCGAAACTAGCAAAACCCGAGCCCCGGGCCCTCTTCTCTAAAAATTACAAAACTCACATTACCGGATTCTTCATCTCACCACGAGTCCATACATACCAAGAACTCCCAAATCCGAGCTCAAATGACCTATCAAATCCCAATTTGAAATATCAAAACTCAAGCCCTAGCTTTACCTCTTTTTAATGAATTTCAACCAATTTCCATGTTAAATCTAACATAATTTCGTGTATTTAGGCCAAGCAACTTACCTCTAATCATTCTCCCTTGAATCCCTCTTCAAAACTTGCCTCGAAGCTCTCAAAGCTCGCTCAAAAATGGAGGAAAAATGGTTGAACTCGGGGGTGAAATGTCCAATAAAAACCCTTCTGCCACCAGTCGACTTTCGCTTCTGTGATCCCCTCTTCCGCTTAGGCGGGACCGCTTCTGTGGCCAATTTCCTGATTTTGCGGATTTTCATTTCAAATCCAACTTTCGCCTTTGCGACTCATTTTCCTCTTCTGCGGATTACCCAAGACCGCTTCTGCGTTTATTCACTCGCTCCTGCTGACCGGCTTATGCGAAAAGGGTCCGCTTCTGCGGAACTACTCTACCATACCGCCGACCGCTTATGCGATGCCTCACTCACTTCTGTGGAAGCGCTTCTGCGGTCCATTTCCGCAGAAGTGGAAATACCAGATGACAGCAACAACAGACCTGAAGCAAACTTCAAAACTCTCGTTTAACCACTCGAATTCACCCTGAGGCCCCCGGGACCTCAACCAAAATCACTAACACATCCTAGAACCTCATTAAAACTTGTTCCAACCCTCAAAACGCATCAAACGATGCTAAAACCATTAAATCACATCGGATTCAAGCCTAAGTTTCTTAAAAACTTCCGAATTACGCATTCGATCAAAAACACAACCAAACGATTTCCGAATGACCTAAAAATTTGCACACATATCCAAAATCACCCAACAAAACTACAGCAACTCTCGAAATCCCATTTTGACCCTCGGATTAAAATCTCACCTATCAACCAGAATTCGCAAAAATTCTAACTTCGCCAATTCAAGCCTAATTCTACACCGGACCTCCAAAATCAATTCCGATCATGCTCCTAAGTCAAAAATCATCCCTCGAAGCTAACCGAATCACCAGAAATCACATCCGAGCCATCTACCTCAATAGTCAACTTTTGGTTGACTTTTCCAACTTAAGCTTTTCCTTAAAGAGACTAAGTATCTCATTTCTTATCAAAACCAATCCAAATCAATTCTAACACACCACATACCGATAACGAAACATGAAGAAGCATGAAATGGGGTAAACAGAGCAATAACATATGAGACGATGGGTCGGGTCGTCACATTCGTGCATTTCAGTGAAGGAATGTGGAGGTATGATCCTTCGGGTTAGTTTTGTGTGTCTGTTTCTAGGAGGTGTGATCTCAGCATTTGGTGTGGTGGTACTGGTAAGCTTATGGTTCAGCTCTCTCATTTGAGTCATTTTCATAATTTTAGTACGTTCAGATTGTTGCTTATTGGTGCGCGGATTGCACGAGATGTGGCTTTAGATTGTATTGATGTGTCATGTCACCAGAGTAGTTATGTTGGAATAAGATGAGATTGTTGGGATCTAGAATAAATACAAATGGATTCGGTTTCAGCGTGTTGTAGGGATAATATCAATGTTCGGTTCAAAAATTTTCTATAGTCCTTGCTAAAGGAGAAATGGATTCACGAATGGTTGATCTGAGGAGTGGTCATGACTTCCTATGTGTTTCATTTATCATTATCAATATACGGAAGTGTTGGAATGAGGCTTTATTTGATAAAAGGCTTATTATCGAAATTTGGATGTTTTGAGCAACTCCTGTGATTAGAAGCTATCACTACAACTATTTGAGTTGTGTGGTATGTCATGTAATTGCACCTGAGGTTGCAGGTATAGGTTATTACAGCTTGTTCGGGCTTATTCAGAGTATAAATGTGAGATTCTAATCTTGTAGATGATTTCAAAAGTGAAAATGTGGTTCTAAGGTTTATGGGCTAGGTTGGATTGCGAATTTTTTGTTACATTGTGTTATCGGACTTACCCCGGGTATATGCATGGTAAGGTTATACAACGACTTGTTGGCTTTTGGAACAACTATGGGCACGTTAGAGGACGAACGTATGTTTAAGTTAGGGAGGATGTAACGACCCGACCGATCGTTTTGAGCTTTTGCACTTCGCTCGCCAGTTCTCGGGCATGACTAGCCCCGTGTAATGTATTATGACTTATGCAAATCGTCGATTTTGGTTTTCAGGGTAATAAGAATGGTTTTGGAAGGACAGTTCTCAGTTTGAAGCTTAAAATTTGAAATGTTTGACCAAGTTTTGACTTGATAGAATATGATCTCGGATTGGAACTTTTATGATTTGGTTAGCTCCATTAGGTGATTTGGGTCCTAGGAGCATGATCGGAATGTGTTTTGGAGGTCTGGAATAGATTTAGGCTTGAATTGGCAAAATTGAAATTTTGGTATTTTCGAATTGATAGGTGAGATTTTGATATAGGGGTCGGAATGAAATTCCAAAAGTTAGAGTAGGTCTGTAGTGTCATTTTTGACGTGTGTGCAAAACTAAAGGTCATTCAGACGAGGTTTGAGGGACTTTTTGATCGAAAGCAAAATTTGGAAGCTTTTGGAATCCTTAGGCTTGAATTCGATGATAAATTGGTGTTTTGATATTGTTTTGAGCATTAGGAAGCTTGGAACAAGTTTGGATAATGTTATGGGATATGTTGTCATGTTTGGTTGAGGTCCCGAGGGCCTCTGGTGAGTTTCGGGTGGTTAAACGAATCAATTTTATGTTTGAAAAGTTGTAGATTTTCTGGTTTCAGTTGCAGGCATTTTTGTTCTTCGCGATCGTGTATTATTGTTTGGAATTGCGTCGGCTCAGTTGGTCAGGGTGATCATTGTTCTATGCGATCGAAGAGGTCAGGTCGTGATAGCGGTCGATTGAGAGAATCTGCTTCGGGAACGCATGGTCAATGTCGCATTCGCGTAGAAGAAAGTGAGTTGGCTAGGCTATGCTTCGCGATCACATGTGTTGTTCCACGATTGTGTAAGGTTGATATGAGGGGAAGTCCTTTTTGTACTTCACGATCGCGAGGCAAATTCCGCGATCGCGATGAAGGAAATAACTGGGCAGAATGTTTAACTTCAAAATCGAGGGTTTAAGTCCAATATCACAAAAACCATTAGAGAGCTCAGGAGAAGGTGAAATTTGAGGAGATTTTTCAGTGCAGCAATTGGGGTAAGTATTCTTCACTCATATTTGGTCTAATTCCATGATTTAGTCTTGAATTTCATCGTTTAATTTGAGAAATTAGAGTGGAAATTGGGGGGAAATGGAAGAAAAGTTT
The DNA here is from genome assembly GCA_026770625.1 of Nicotiana glauca. Taxonomy (NCBI): domain Eukaryota; kingdom Viridiplantae; phylum Streptophyta; class Magnoliopsida; order Solanales; family Solanaceae; genus Nicotiana; species Nicotiana glauca. The sequence goes on from MU730663.1 coordinate 43,530, forward strand.
GAGAATTCATTTGGGGATTTGAATGGGCATTTGGTGTCGGATTTTGATGATTTTAGTATGTATAGACTCGTGAGAGTGTAAGGATTCTATTTATGTAATTTTTACCGGATTCCGAGATGTGTTCCCAGGGAACGGGTTTGGCCAATTTCAGGATTTTTTATGTAAATTGGTTATTATCGAGTGAGCTTTGTTCCCTTGGCATTTTTTTATGGTATAAATCTGATTTTTTTAGATTTGGAGCATCCGGAGGCCGAGTCGAGAGGAAAATGCATCGTGGGCTAGAGTCTGGACCGGATAGAGGTAAATAATGATTGTAAATACTGTCATGAGGGTATGAAACCCCATATTTCACATCGTTATGCTACTTTGAGGTAACACACATACTAGATAACGAGCGTGGGGTCATTCACCGTTGGGAATTGTGACTTGGTCCATCCCATACGACTATTAGGTCGCGTATTTTACTTGAAAACTAGTTGAAATTGTTATATTAGGAAAATATTATAGTGTTTGGAGCTAAATGCCCTGTCTGGGCCTTGTGCCGATTGTTCGGACCCTTAGGGGCTTTTACTACTGTTTTACCTTATTGTTTTGGTTAATGTTTACAATCAGTCATGCTATATTCTACTGTTTTCACAACTCATCCATCTTTACGTGTTTTTGAAATTTGAAATGATGTTTTTTGGGCTGAGCATCACATTTTACTATTGCCCGTATAGCTTGTAAGATTCTGACTGAGTAAGGCCAATGGCCTATATTGTGAGGATACTATGGGATCGGGCTGCTCGCCGCAGCATGTGGTACTGATTGTGGTATATGAGAGGCCGAGGGCTAGATTTATTATGCCGCAAGGTGGCTTGTGATTGATATGAGGTCGAGAGCCTATTGATTATGCCACGAGATGGCTTATTATTGCGCTTGGGCCATAAGAGGCCCTTCTAGGAGTCTGTACACCCCCAGTGAGCGCGGGTATCCAGTGTGTGTGATGTGTTGTAGCGCGAGGGCTGTTGTTGTTTCATATTGAAGCTCGATGGGCTATTCTTGATACATGTTGCCCGAGGGGAGTTTCTTGATTCATGTTATGCCCGAGGGGCTGATTACGCGTTATTGTGATGTAGCCCGAGGGACTGGTTCTATTGATATTATGCTCGACGGGCGATTTATGCTACATGTTTTGCCCGAGAGGCTGTTTATGACTCTATCATTTTATGCACTATTTTTTTATCACTCGTTTGAAACTACTAAAAGTTGTTTTAAAAGGCTTTACTAAAACTGAGCTTGATTTACAAAGTAAATGATTTCTGTACTGTTTTGGAAATGTACTGTATTTGCTATAGCATTATGATGTGGCTTAAGTGTTTTCTTACTGATCAGATTTCATTCACTTTTATTACTTACTGAGTTGGTGTATTCACATTACTCCCCGCACCCTGTGGGCAGATTCAGGTAGTTTTGAACCCAGTAGTGGGTGTTAATTGCTGAGTGGCAGAAGCAGTAGAGTTAGTAAGGTAGTTGTCCGCCATTCGCAGCATAGCCTTTCTCCCTCTTATCTTCCTTACACTGTATTTATTACATTTTTTTAGATTCTTAGTTGTGTTCAGACCTTAGTAGATACTCGTGACTCGTGACAGCCCGATGTCGGGCATGTGTATTTATTTCGCACTGTTCATTTAGACTTATATTACAATATATCTGATTAATTAAAGGCTTAAAAGTTATTGTTATTTGATTAAATGGTTAATTCGGGAGTTGTGTCGGTTGACCTAGTTTCACGATAGGCGCCATCACGACTGGGTCGGTTTTAGGGTCGTGACAATACTGAACGACTCAGAAATGGTAGCTCACTGTGAGATCTCGACCAGGAGCGCGCCGGAAGGGTAACTAGATGCACCTGCCTCAGATCCTATACAGTTAAGTACAGAAGCGTAGTATGAGAACATAAACAATATATACCTAGCAAGCATCCAGTCTAACCTCGAGGAAGTAGTGACGAGGGGTCGACTTGACACTTACTAAGGTCAATATCAATAATATTTAAGTATCTCGCTAAGCATGAATATAATGACAGTCTCAGAATCAAGGAGAAACGATATATCAATTTCAGTCATGTCATATAATAATTTCATTTTAAGGCATTTAAACGGAGTAAATCATGAATAAATTCCACATAAATAACATGCACACATTATGTTGAGGCCGTACGGCCCGGTCTAACTATAACATTAAATTGTGCACTACTATAGGGTCGAATGGCGCGAACCATAGATGCATATATTTCTACCGAGATGATCGGCCCGATCCAAAAATAGCAGTTATAATCAAGAGGGCACATAAATGTGCATGTAGTCAAATAAATTCATACAAGTTCTCAAGTAAGTACGTACATTCGTTTATATTTATTTTCAATACCTAACATGTCCTAAGTGATCTCAATAACAATCAAGAACGTAAGCATTTGCAAGTATGGCATGATACGAGTCCTAAACTACCCAGACAATTAACATGATAGTAGCTACACACAGACTCTCGTCACCACGTACGTATGTACGTACGTACGTACCCACATTAACAAACATATACATTTATTTAATTCACCTAGGGGTTTATTTCCCTCTTACGAGGTGAGGAGACTTACCTTGCTCCGAAGCTTACATTCAAATTCAAGAACATGCTCAAAATTCTCAATTCGGAGCCGAACGATCCAAAACTAATCAAATGGGGTAAGAACTAGTCAATAAAAGCTCAAGAGTTCATATTCTAGCTTTTAGAGTAATTTCCCAACCCTAAATGCAAGGATCCTAAAATTCATCCCCGAGCCCACGTGCCCGGATTCTAGGAATTTTTTAAGAAAGTCGTGACCCATAACCTAAGGATCAAGAATATATAATTTTTACTCCATTCCATAACAAATTTCGTAGTTAAATCTTGGTTTTATTTAAACCCTAGGTTTTACTCTAATCCCATATTTTTCACTAATCTTTATGTGTTAATCTACCCAAATTTAAGTATTAATCTCACATTAAGTAATAATAACTTACCTCACAATGCTAGGTTGAAATCCCCTCTTTGGAAGCTCCCAAATTGCCCAAGTATATAGGTGAAATGAAATAAATGGCTTCAGTCCCATTTTTAAAAGTTGTGCCCAGGCCTCTGATGTCGCATTGCGACATCGGGTTCGCAAATGCGAAGGTTGCAATTGCGACAAACTCATCGCAAATGCAAACTCAGAGCCCCCCTCTGTAAGGGTCGCAAATGCGGACACCTGCTGGGTTCGCAAATGCGAATAAAATGTCGCAAATGAGAAGACTGCCCAGCTCTGGCTTCTTCGCAAATTGCGAAGCCTTCCTCGCAAATGCGAACAAATCCTCGCATTTGCAATATCTGCAATACTTGACCAAAAATACCAGAAAACTAGAGTGTTTTCACTCCCAACACACGTCCGAAACTCACCCGAGCTCTCGAGGCTCCACACCGAATACTCACACAAGTCTAACAACATCATACAAACTTGCTCGTATGATAAAATCACCAAAATAATATCTAATACTACTGATTTAACACCAAAATACATGAAATCCTTAAGAACATTTGAAATTCCTATTTTTATAACCGGACGTCCGAATCACATCAAATCAGTCCCGTTTCTCACCAAATTTCACAGACATGACTTAAATGTTATATTAGACCTATACCGGGCTCAGGAACCAACATACGGGACCGATACCAACACGGTCAAACATTATTCAATTTCTTTAAATCCTTAGGTTTTCAATTTAACAATTTTTAACAAAAATCCATTACTCGGGCTAAGGACCTCGGGATTTGATTCCGGACATACGTCCAAGTACCATATTTTACTACGGACCCTACGGAACCATCAAAACACGAGTCTAGGTCAATTTACTAAAATTATTGGCCGAAGTCAAACTTGGCCTTTTAAACCAACCTTAAGGAATCAAGTGTTGATACCCAATTTTTCCCTCATATATTTTTAAAATGCATGTATACTTTCAAAATAGCGCATTAATATCAACCTATATTTTTCATAATTTTTTGTAATTTTAAAATGATTTTTTGTTAATTTATTCCAGCATTCTATTATTTAAATAATTATTAATTACATCAGAAATAATTTTATAATGATTTATTAATTAATTTTTATTATTTATATTTATATTAAGCTTTAATCATTTTATGCATAGTTATATTTGTATCTTTAGGCTATAATTACAATAACATTGTAATAATAGCTCATATATGCATAATTACATTATTTATACGAAAAGTGACTTTTTATATTTTATAATATTACATAATTATTTTAAATTATTTTTTATGCACAAATGATATTTTTAGCATTTATAAATTATTTGATAAAATTATTTAATTAAATTAATTGGGTATCTAAAATTTAACCCCTTTTTAATTAACTAATTTCGGACCTAGCCCATTATTAGCAAGTTCAATTACCTATCCATTACCGTCAGCCCAATAACCTGACCCAATTACCCTTACCCAATTAACTACCCGACCCGGAAACCCCTTAAATCAGGACCGTTGATCTCTAAGATCAACATTCCACATCGCCCCAACCCTTTTGATTAGCCTAACCCGTCTGAATCCTAATCACTTCTTACCAAATGTCTCCCTTGAACTATCTCAATATCCCCTCTTTCACTCTCAAACCCTAAGCGTCGTCACCCCAAATTCCTACCAAATCCTCTTTGATTCCAACCAGGTATGGAATCATCAGGTGATTTCTTACCTTATCCGGCTCCCTTTCTCTACTGCCTAACCGGTTATGGTATTACATATCACTTGCCTAACATGGCAAGTGGATATCTCTTATTTTGAACCAAATTTGGTTCGAATCTTTATCTCTTTCCATCTATGTTCTTTTTCTGTCTCCTTATTGTTTGAATCTCTGAGATTTTGCTTATTCCTTATTTTACCCTAAAGATAGAGTTTAGATCCTTTGAAATTTGCTGAGATTCAATACTTATTTTTTATTAAAAAGCATATATATGTTTCTGCATGACTACCTGTGAATCTTTTGATGATTTTGTTAAAAAGGTTTTCCGCTTAATTTCACTTACCCTAAAATAAGGGCCCCTAGATCTTTTCAGATCTGTCAGGGTACCTTAAATTGGAGTATTTTTCTTTAATGTTTGAGTGTATCTATGGGTATCTATGTTAATCCTATAGTTATTTTTAATTAATTTACTAATCCTGAAATTAGGGTTTCAGATCTTCTCTAGTTCGATTCTTTGCGATTTTCGAATAAATCTCTTGTCTATGTTCATTATACACAATGTGATTATTTCGCCCTTGTTTCTCCAATGATTTTATGGTTTACCCAAAAATTAGGGTTTTGAAACGTTTAATGAGATTTTAATCTTTCCTTTCCTGTACGATACTAATACTTTCTTATTTTGTTCGATTTACTTGTTCTTAACTTATTTGGATCAATGTCTGATTAATAATTTATGCAAGTTCCCTTTGACTTAACCTTACTGCCCTGATTTTATGTTCTGGTTATTAAAGCCAACTTCTAATTGATTCTGGAATTATTCCTTACCTTATTTGACTACTGATTGACTCCATTAACTGATGCTAGCCTGATTTTATGCTTGTTAATTGATCTTTGTCGACCTTAACTGACTTCTAATTGATTTTTCATACCTTATTTGCATGTAATTGGTTCATTACCTTATTTTTTCTACTCTATTGTATGCTATAAAACCTTTCCCATGTTCTCTTTTAGAAAACACTCGAACTCTCTTATTCTCACTACTAAATTAAGCTCTATCTTTCTCTTATTCTGACTTCTGTACTAAGTGGCTATTATTTAGTCGGCTGAAAGCTAAGGCCAAAATATTCAGGAACCTACCAATTTTTGGATATTTACTTTCTCTTCTCAACTGGCATGTGCTAACTCCTGTTATCCTATTCTACTCCCTGTGCTATGTGGTTAGTTTATTTCAAACCTTAGTATGTTTCTGTGTGATCTATGAACCCTATTCAACTGGAAAGTTTCAATTCCTATTATCTTACTCTATCTTATAGTTCATTTCGACCTCAGCATGTTTTTCTGTTACTGTTTTCTCAACTTGCATGCTTTAGTCCCTGTTACCCTATTCAATCTTATGTGCTTATTAGTTTGAGATTTCAGCATGTTTCTGTTTGCCATATGCCCACATGATTTCACTTACTGACAAGATTAATTATGTTATCTCAAGTAATATGAACCTTGTATAATAAGTTGCATGGTCCCTGTTCTGCAGACATGTAATATGCTGCCTATTATATCTATTAGTTCAAATATCCTGGCTCTTTTGTGATTGATAGTGTCCATGTCTGAATCAATACCAATCTGTTTGAACTATTTACTAAATACGGATTCTGTTCGAAATTCTATTTGCAGTCCTGTAATTTCAATCTGCTTGCTCCTAAAAATCAAACTGTTTTCTAAACTTGTTCCCCTTATCCTCTATGTACTAGATTTCAAACTTCCACTCTTAGCTATCTAGGTTTCTAGAGTATGAGCACTGTTTAGGGTCCCTGAGACTCCTTTGAACTCTGACACATTGGAGCTGATTTTTTCAATCTCTTATGAATTATGTGTTGAATGTATGGATCAAGTGTGAGCATTGCTCGGGGTCCTTGGGGCTCTTTGGGAACTTTGACACATTGGAAGTCTTACTTAAGGTGTTGTGGATCCCTGCTACTATTTCAAGGTTGTTGTGTTGAAGGCCAGGCTCTCAAGTTTATATTGGGCCTGCTAAGACTCCCTATAGTGTAATAGATACTGTTATATAATTTATTCACTTTGGGCTGTAATTATTTTTGTAATAAACAAATCTGGGGTTTGTTAGTAAAAGCTAGGTTTTTTTTCTATATCTTTGCTTGAAACTCGGGTAGAAATCTTTCCTATATGTTTATTGGTGATTATGTGAGTGCTACTACTTGTTTAGAGATCATCTCTATAGGACTTTCTGATTGTTTTGTTCTGTACTTCACTCGCATGCTAGAAATCTTGTTCATAGACTCTTTGCATAAGAAATCATGTCCATATGATCCATGCGCATTTTTACATGCACTAGTAACCATGTCTATAGGATCCTATCTGTTTGAATAATAATTTTTCTGGCAATGTGCTTAAAGAATTCTGCCCACATGTGATTAATAGATATCATGCCTATAGGAACCAAAAAATCAGTTAGATACCATGCCTATTAGAAATAAAGGAATCAGTTTCAAACCTAGAAATCATGTCTATAGGATTTAATCTAATAGATATCATGCCTATAGGGTGAAAC
>MU730663.1:52503-70751 GCA_026770625.1 Nicotiana glauca
TATATATATATATATATATATATATATATATATATATATATATATATATATATATATATATATATATATATATATATATATATATATAGCAATTAGAAAGCATGCCTCTAGGATCTAAAGAGTTAAAACTTGCATTTATGAGTTAAAATCAATGATTTTCTTAGAAACCATGATATAGGCTTATAATTAATAATTTTAGATACCATGCCTATAGGATTATGTTAATCACTTAGGCAAATTTGTAGTGTATTAATGATTCTGGAGTTTAAAACGCTGATATTTACTGCTTGAAGATGCCCAGATTAAGGCGTAATAAAATCAATAGGCAAAACTGATAGGTCCAGATGCCCGCCTTAGTAAACTATTGTTTTGTATTCTGTTTCTGCTTATTTAGATATCTTGTCTATAGGATCCCTAATTAATGAAATTTGCTGATTGAATTTCGTGCATTTGTTGTCTACTCGTGGAGGTCAATGTGAGCCCCCTATTAGTTCTTTACATGAAGTCCTATTTGAATTTTGTTTGTCGCCTACTTTTCTCATTTTTAAGCAGTATAGGTCGGTCTAGAACCACCCTAAGTAGAGGTCTTAAATACCTCCAGGGCCACAGGCAAGGGACGGGTAGTACACGCATAAGGAGCACATAAAAAACTACTAGAATGCTTAGGTAACAACTGAAAGATAGTAATTGGGTAGTAAATGAAATGATGACCCGTTCGCTAATGCTAGATGTAGCAACCCTACTTGGAAAAAGTTACCAAGTATTGCATGAAAATGCTTTTATAAGCTAAAAAACTTAGGACCTCTTTAATTCCTATTTTAAAGTAATGTCTATTTGTCTAAATTGTTTATTTTCTCATAAGACTAATTCCCTTACTTTAAGTTCGGTCGGGACCCACCATTGTGGACCTCGAGGGGTTCCAACACCTTTCCCTCAAGGTAATTTCGAGTCCTTACCCGATCTCTGGTGACGTAAACTAGTTGTATGAGTTAACTGTTTTAGGGGCCCTAACGCACCTTAATCAGTTAGGTGGTGACTCTTCAAATACCTTACCCAATTCCAAAAAGAAAGGAGTTGGTCCCAAAAATGTCAAAATCCGATTTCGGGAAAAAAAGGGGGCGCGACACCAAGTGTTCCTATTTCAACCCAAACTCTTCCAAATCCCAAACCACCTATTCCCGCAAATCATAAATAACTAAAGCAAGTATTATTTAGAGGAACGGGGTTCCAGAAAGCAAAATTACTAGTAGTCGGGCCGTTATATTTAAGCTTGTTAAAAATCTTATTTTTACCACCCAAATGGATTTGGTTTGTCGAACTAATATTTGAGTCACAGTTATTGATTCGAAAATTAACTTAAAAATTTGAGCAATCTTTTTTAAAAATTAAATAGTAATTTCGAGAACCTATTAGAGTTGAATGTTGAGTATTAACCGATTATTTTTGAGCTAATTGGTTGTAAATTGAAATATGGGCTAGAAAATTGAAAAGTAGGGAGCCCAGTTGTTCTTATGTGAAATTTTTCCAAATTTTTATCTCATAGATGTTCTTAATTATCTCAATCGAGATACTAACATAAAGTTTATTCTAAGTTTACAAATCACTTTCGCATAAATAGAGCAAAATGCTACATTTTGATTAATCTTTGACAACATTTATTTTCCAAAAGGTATATATTAAATATAATTATCATATTAAATCATCTTCTAGAATGTCAAAATTCTTATTTTATCCATATGGTTCTCGACTTTGTCCATAGTTTTCTTCATTAGGAGATAGTAGAAGGAAAATAAAATGCACATAATTGTATAAGTAAATTAAGAAAGAAACAAAAAAAAAAGAGAAAAGAAAGAAAAGCATAACTTGTACTAACTAACGTTAGTATGTTCTCTCTAGGTTAATATATTTTATTTTGAATAGTAAAATCTTAATTCTCCTAAATAGTCGAATTTAATTCCTTATAGCTTAAATATGAAAAATAATTAATAAGTAAAATTTCAATCAGCTTCAAAATCCTAAATATTTGAGAAATTATCAAATGACTATTTTGTCAAATGTGAAAGTAACTTTCTAAAGGGTAAAAAAAAAAGCGAACGACGTTTCGCTAAGGGCCTTCGTGCTTTTAATATAGTACTAGTCTTTATGCATGTGCGTTGCACGTATATCTTTCGCTAGTCATCGTAAAGTAAAAATTCTTATGAAAGAGAATTGATACTATATATTTGTAAATTTTGTATGTTGCACGTATATTTTGCGTACGTTTCTGACGAATAGGTATACTTGTGAAAAGTTGGGTGATGTGGAATTTTCAAATTCCTGAGCCACAGTAATTAATTTAATTACATGCCTATTTCACGTAGAAAAATTCTATGATAAATTTTGAGATTCCAATTCTTAAACTTTTTAGTACGTCTTTGTACATCGGCATAATTTTATTGTAGAAGAGCATAATAGACGATTAATATTTTGAGAATACTTTTGTGATTCGATATTTAGCATTCTAATATACTAAAAGTTATTATGCGGAACAACTCATCTGAAAATACCAAAAATCATATAACTCAGCCATAGTCCTCAAAGATATTTTATGGATTCCATCATATAAGAGATCTTACTAACCTTCTTCCCGGGGTATTTAGCACAATAAGCTAAATAAAAACATTCCTAATATTATGTTTCTTTGTCTTAGCGAATACCTTAGACTACATGAGATATCAAAAAGATTATGTTGAGAAAAAAAATTTAAAAAGCAAAAAAGAAAGAAGAGAAAAACATGATAAATTGTAATGACTAGTAAGAACAAATAAATATTGTAAAAAAAAAAAAAAAAAAGTTAGCATGAAGCACGTGTACGTTGCAAAGAAAATTGAAGAAGCGTTTATATTAATGTTCGGTTTGGACAAAATGAAATACAATGCTTATTTGATAATCTTTGGGATTGCTTTTCTTAGCAGATATAGTTAACTTAAAGAGGTTTCCTTACGAATGAAGTCTCACATATACTCAAATTAAATTGGATGGATTTAGTTGATCGCGTATGTATTAGAATTCCGGAGTTAAATTACAACTTGTTATTTTAGCAGGTGTATTTTCAGTTTTGTCCTTTTTCTTGTGAAGATTAATGTAAATAATTAAGGGCATAAAAGTCAATAAATATTTTAAGAATATTTTAATTGTTCAATATTTAGCTTTCAACATTCGTGCTTTTATAATAACTAGTAGCCCGTACACTTGTGACACCGGGTCTTGGCACACACACTAGTAGACTTATGATTTTGGGTTGTATCTCTACGGTTATGATTTCAAAATAGCTGCTTTCATTTTTTTCACTTTAAAATCCGTCATCCATTGAGTTCTTTTAAAAATTTAAGGGAAGTAAATTGTTTGAAAAGTTTATTAAAAATGAAAATCACTAGATTGTTCATGGTTGGCTTGTCTAGCAACGATGTTGGACGCCATCACGGCCTAAATTGAAATTGGGTCGTGACACTTAGTTTATTTTTTTAAATAATTTCATCATCATGATGGATGAGTTAAGGCATGACTCCAACCTGTATATATGAATCAAAAACCATTATTACACGGAGGAGGACATGGACCTTGGCCTCTAGAACGGTGAGGTAGGTGATTGACTCACCCTATGATACATGATTGATCGAAATAAATTAGATAGGGTAAGAACAAAGTTGTGTTTCCTCCAAAAGTTTGTAGCAAACACATGGATGCTATGTACAAAAATGTGCTATAGAGAAGCTTATTGCTAAATGTTGTCATTGATAACAAACTTGTTCTTCTTTTGTCTGAATCGGAAGTTAGGTATCCTATCACCTTCTAACTTCATTGAAGCTCTAACATTCAATGGTAATGATATAGCCTCATTGAAGATAGAAAGAGTTTTGGATTCTTCACCCAAGTTAGGAAGCTTGTCGGCAGAGTTGTTTCCTTCCCTCAAGGTGTGGCAAAAGACAAAGTTACAATTCTTAGTCATTGTTTGAATCTGATCAATAATATCGTTGAATCTCTAGGGTGGTTTCTGATTCTTTTGATCAAGTTTAGAACAATTGCCGAGTTATATTCGACTATAACATTTGTGAGGCCCATTATAATACACATTTTGATGCCTCGCCTCATAGCTTTAGCTTCCGCAATATTGCAACTAAAATCTCCATAGAATTCTGCAAAAGCACCAATCACCACACCATTGTGATTATGGATAAGACCACCACCACCTGCCGAGCCTGGATTTTCCCTTACTGCAACCATCAGTATTGACTTTAAACCAATTTGTTGGAGGTTTATTCCAATAAACAATCTAACAGTGAATAGTAGGGGAGAGCTTCTCAATTTTACTGTAAGTATCGTGCCATATTTTTGTCAATTGCAAATCTGGGAAACTCGTATGGATAAGCATATTTATCATCTTGGTCAGTTGCTGGATGATGAAGCGATGTGACATGTGCTTTTCGTCAAACCTAGCCGAGCATCTGTTTTTCCAAATTTGCCAGCATATGATTGAAGGTAGGCATCGAAGAACTGCCTTATGGACTTTATATTTGGGTTTAGTCAACCACCACCTCATAACTCTATGTCTTACCTGGCCTTGGACTAACCTGATACCACAAGAGTTACAGAAGAAGGACCATACTAAGTTGGCAATTGATTTTCGCTGAGGAGGTGATCAGTGGATTCCTCATAATGGTCAGTGAAGCAACAGTTACATATGGAGGCAATATTTACTCCATATCTTTTAATAGCAACATCAGTTGTCACCTTATCCAACAGGACTCTCGACATAAAAAGGAGACTTTAAAAGGAAGCTTTTTATGCCAAATAGAAACACCTATAAAATTAGTTCCTCTCTTAGATCTCAATATCTGCCATGCAGATTTACAATAAAATTTCCCTGAAGGATCCGGGGTCCAAATGGGTCTGTCTTCTCAATTGTTATTAAAAGGGATGGTTTTGATGGAATTGACTACGTGCAAAGGGATAATTCTCATCAATTTACTCTGATTCCAATCATCGTCAAGGTAGAACTCCTTTTCCATAATTCTTTTAGGAGTCTTTCTATTTTGAACCAGATGAGCTAGATGTGACGACCCAATGGGGTCATCACTTATTTATTACCCATTCTGTACTTTTAAGGCTTTAAAAACCTCCTCTCGACTTGCCTTGAATTACGTGCGCAGTCCGAGCGAGTAGCCGGAAAGCTTAAATATGAATTCTATGAGAAAAATATTAAATTTTGATATTAAATTGAATAAATTTGACTTCAGTCAAGGTTTTTGGTAAATGGAATCGTACCCGTGATTTGATGGTCCCGGAGGGTCTGTGGGAAAATATGGGACTTGAGCGTGTGCCCGGAATCGAATTCCGAGGCCCCAAGTCCGAGAAATGAATTTTTAGAGTGAAATTATTTTTTTGAAATAATTAAGGAAAATGGAAACGACATTTGATCAGAAGACTAGGGTATCGGGCCCGTATTTTGGTTCTGGCACCCGGTACAAGTTTTATATATAATTTAAGCACTTTCTGTAGAGTTTGGTTGAGAACGGACGTCGTTTGACGTGTTTCGGACCCGAAATGGGAATTTTCTGTCTTATGAAAAAATTGAGAAGGAATCATGAGCTTTGAGGCTTGATTGAATGTATATGATATTTTTTTGGCGAATTGATCACACGGATGAGTTCGTAGGATATTTTTGAGATTGTGTGCATGTTTGGTTTGGAGCCCCGAGGGCTCGGGTGAGTTTCGAGTAGGTTCCGGGATGCCTTAGACTTAAAAATACCAGACGTTGCAGGTTTAGGAAAAGTTGCAGGCTCCAGCACGGCCGTGGTTGACTTTGCACGGTCCGCGGTGTGTGCTGCACGGCCGCGGTTGCCTTAGCGCGGTCCGCAGTATGCGTTGTGCGGCCGCGATCGTCCTTACACGGTCCGCGTGGAAAACTTCAGAGGGCAGCAAGTTTTCCAGTTGCTCAGCGCGGCCGCGGTCCTTTTTGCGCGGTCCGCGCTGAGAGCTCCACAGGGTATAAATACACGATATTTTCAGTTATTTTTCATTACTTCAAAAACCCAAAACACAAGAGGCGATTTTCCAAACGATTCTTCTTCTCCAAAAAGACTGGTAAGCGATTTCTAACTCATTTTCTTTACTCCTTAATATATTCAAACATAAATTCTACTTCAAAACAAAGATTTTTAATGGGGAAATTTGGGAATATTGGGTAGGACTAGGGTTTTGCTAAAAATTGGGAGTTGGACCTCAATTCGAGGTCCGATTCCAAAACTAATCACATATTTGAATTCGTGGTGGAATGAGTAACCGATTTTTAGTTCGAACGTCGGGTTTTGACCACGTTGGCACGAGGGGTATTTTGGTTATTTTACATAATTTCGCGTATTAGCTTAGAATTTAATCGTAGAATTCCTTACTTGAATTTATATTTACAGTATGTAATTTAATTGAATAGATTTGAGCCAATTGGAGTTGGATACTCGTGGCAAAAGCGTGGTTTTGGGTTGACTTGTACTTGTTCGAGGTAAGTGGCTTGTCTAACCTTGTGTGGGGACCTTTCCCCTTAGGATATGATATTTGATAATTGAATGTCTTGTACGTGAGGTGACGAGCGCGTATTTGAGCTAATTGTTGAAAATCCAAATTTTTACTTAAAAATATTTGAACTGAGTTTCTTTCGTACTTGCTTTATTCTTCCCGCCATTATATTCTGTGCTAGTCTAGAAAAGCATGTTTAGTTTATCCAAATTTCCTACTTGCTTAATTTGCCTTAATTGCATTATGTGGAGCATGCTATGTTAGAACTATCTGTGGCTTGTATTGTTGTACTTCATTTCTGAATATTCTCTGATTGTGGTTGCGCATTTACATTGGGACTTCGGATGTGGGATTCCGGTAGCTCCCCCTTGTTTGTTTACTTTGGGACTACGGGTTAGATTCCCGGGAGATCCCCTTGCACATTTACTTTGGGACTACGGGTTAGATTCCCGGGAGATCCCCCTGCATATTGATGGTTGGACTACGGGATGGTATCCCGGGAGATCCTTCAGATATATTCATACGGTGGACTACGGGACGGTATCTCGGGAGTTCCTCGGATAGATTGATAAAATGGACTACAGGACGGTATCCTGGGAGATCCTCAGTATTGGTGTTGGTTTTGAACTGTTTACTCCGTGTTATCTTATTTTCTGTGTGTTAATTGTTGTTTGTGTAATCCGACTTACTCAATAGCTGTAACTCATTATCTCTATTTATTTCATACTGTTGTCAACCTTATTATTTTGTTATATCTCAGTAGGGCCCTGACCTTCCTCATCACTACCCAACCGAGGTTAGGCTTGGCACTTACTAAGTACCGCTATGGTGTACTCATGCCTTTCTGCGCATTTTTTTCATGTACAGCTCCAGGTACCTCCACCTAAGCGCACTATCCTCGCGGAGGAGAGATCTAGCAGAGACTTTGAGTTATATTTGCCGCGTCCGCAGACCAGAAGTCTCTATGTTATTCCAGCTTTAGTATATGGCTTTCCTTTTTTTCGGTTGTGTAGACATTCTGGAGTTAGAGCAGTGTATTTCATTTCCATTAGCCTGTGTTTCCTGTGAGCTTTCGGGTTTTGGGAGTTTGTTTTAGGATTTTCGGGATATGGGTTGTATTATGCCAAGTGGCACTTATATACAGTTTTCTCTTGACAATAAAAATTTTCAGTTGTTTGCTTCCGCAAGTTAGTTGTTTCCGCAAGTTGTATAAATTACGCATTGTTAGGCTTACCTAGTTGTAGGGACTAGGTGCCATTATGACATATTCACGGAGGGAGAACTGGGGTCGTGACAAGTTGGTATCAGAGCTCTAGGTTCATAGGAGTCACAGAACACATGCCGTTTTATTAGAGTCTCGCTGATCGGTACGGAGACGTTTGTGCTTATCTACGAGAGGCTATGTAACTGTTTAGGAAAAATATTCACTTCATTTGATTCCCTTGTCGTGCGATATTTTGACACCAGTACTAAATTTTTTACCTTCTATTCTTTCATAGATGGTGAGGACACGTGCTACTCGAGATGATCAGATACCCGCGATCCCTACCGCAACCGTCAGAGGTCGGGGCCCGGGTAGAGGCCGTAGAAGCGCATGCGGTGCAGCCAGAGCACCTACGCAAGCTGTCGTAGAGGTACCGCCAGCAGATCCAGCCGGAGTTCAGACACCAGTCACGCCTGCAGTTACTACTACTCTAGCTCTTCAGGAGACTTTGGCACAATTTATGAGCATGTATGCCACGTTGGCTCAGGCAGGGTTGCTTCCCCTTGTTGCAGCCACATCCCAGGCCGGGGGAGGAGCACAGACTCCTGCCGCCCGCACTCCTGAGCAGCGAGTGCATGTTGAGTAGGTCCCAGAGATTAATCTTGTACAGCCTGCAGTACCAGTTCAGCCCGAGGGTGGGTCAGCTGCTTCAGAGGAGGAGCAACGGAGACTTGAGAGGTTCAAGAAGTATGATCCTTCAGTGTTCAGTGGGCTAGCATCAGACGATGACTTGGGATTTTAAGAGGAGTGTCATCATATTCTTCGCACTACGGGCATAGTGGAGTCCAGCGCGATTTCTTTCACTGCTTTTCAGCTTTGGGGAGCTGCCTATGATTGGTGGTGCACTTATGAGATAGACAGTCCAGACGAGGTTGCTTCACTGACCTGGATCCAATTCTCAGATATGTTCATGAGAGAGTTTGTCCCTCAGAGTCTCAGGGATACATGGCGCACAGAGTTTGAACATTTGTGCTAGGGTGCTACGACTATTTCAGAGTATGCTATTCGTTATACTAGAATGGCTAGGCATGCACTAGCCTTGGTTGCCACTGTTCACGAGAAAGTTCGCCGGTTTATTGAGGGTCTTATTTTACCCATCAGATCTAGCATGGCTCAAGAGTTGGAGATGGACATTCCTTATCAGCAGGTAGTGAGCATTGCTAGGAGGATCAAAGGTATATTCACCGGGAGCGAGTAGAAAGAGAGGTCAAGAGATCTCGAGAGTCGGGCCACTACTCTAGCGCCCGTACTCCAGCAACTGGTCATCATGGTAGGGGTTATGTGGGTCGCCCCGTTCATTCATCTCTTCCAGTAGCCAGCAGTGCTCCAGCTCCGCCTATACCTCAGGAGCCTTACTATGCACCTCCAGTTTCTAGCGTGCCTCCTGCACGGGGTACTTTCAGAGGTCAGTCCAGCAGACCTGGCCCCAGCCAGTCACAACTGCCACGTCATCCCAGGGCTTGTTTTGAGTGTGGCGATACACGCTATATGGTTAGGGACTGCCCTAGACTTGGTAGGGCTGCATCTTCTCAGAATTCTCAGGCCATAATTTCAGCTCCAGCTACTACCCCACCTGCCCAGCCAGCTAGGGGCGGAGGTCGGGGAGATAGAGGTCACCCTCGAGAGAGGGGCCGGGCCAGATATTATGCTATTCCTGCTCGTACTGAGGCTGTTACCTCTAATTCTGTTATTACAGGTATTATACTGGTCAGTCACAGAGAGGCATAGGTTTTATTCGATCCCGGCTCTACTTATTCATATGTGTCTTCTTATTTTGCTCCGCATCTGGGTGTACCCCAAGATTTTTTGAGCTCTCATGTTTATGTTTCTACTCCCGTGAGAGATTCTCTTGTTGTGGACAGCATTTATCGGTCATGTTTGGTTATTATTCGTGGTTTTGAGATCAGAACAGACTTATTATTACTCAATATGGTGGATTTCGATATTATCTTGGGCATGGACTGGTTGTCGCCCCATTATGCTATTCTTGATTGTCACGCCAAGACCGTGACGCTAGCTATGCCAGGTATTCCACGTGTTAAGTGGAGTGGTACTTCAGATCACACTCCCAGCAGAGTTATCTCTTTTCTTAAAGCTCAGCGTATGGTTGAGAAGGGGTGTGCCGCTTACTTAGCTTATGTGAGAGATGTCAGTGTTGATACCCCTTCTATTGATTCAGTCCTAGTGGTACAGGATTATCCCGATGTGTTTTCAGCTGATCTTCCGAGCATGCCGCCCGATAGGGACATTGATTTTGGCATTGATTTGTTGCAGGGCACTCAGCCCATTCCCATTCCTCCGTACCTTATGGCTCCTCCTGAATTGAAGGAGTTGAAGGATCAATTACAGGAATTGCTTGATAAAGGTTTTATTCAACCCAGTGTTTCACCTTGGGGTGCTCCTATCTTGTTTGTGAAGAAAAATAATGGTTCTATGTATATGTGTATTGATTATCGCCAGTTGAATAAGGCTACAGTGAAGAACTGTTATCCTTTGCCTTGTATTGATGATCTATTTGACCAGCTTCAGGGCGCCCATGTATTTTCTAAGATTGATTTGCACTCAGGTTACCATCAGTTAAAGATTCGAGAGTCGGATATCCCGAAGACTGCCTTCAGGACTCGGTATGGCCATTACGAGTTTCTTGTTATGTCATTTGGGCTGACAATGCCCCAGCATCTTTTATGCATTTGATGCACAGTGTGTTCAGGCCATATCTCAACTTGTTTGTGGTTGTTTTCATAGATGATATATTTGTATGCTCCCGGAGTCGGGAAGATCATGAGCAGCCTGAGGGTAGTGCTTCAGACCCTGAGAGAGAAGAAGTTATATGCAAAGTTCACAAAATGTGAGTTCTGGTTGGATTCTGTGGCATTCTTAGGCCACGTAGTATCGAGTGAGGGCATTCGAGTGGATCTGAAGAAGATAGAGGCAGTGCAGAGTTGGCCTAGACCCTCCTCAGCTACAAAGATTTGCAATTTCCTTGGCTTGGCGGGTTACTACCGTCGTTTTGTGGAGGGGTTTTCATCGATTGCAGCCCCTATAACTAGATTGATCCAGAAGGGTGCTCCATTTCAGAGGACAGAGGAGTGCGAGGCGAGCTTTCAGAAGCTCAAGACAGCTTTGACTACAGCCCCAATTTTGATATTGCCTACTGGTTCGGGGTCTTATACGGTATATCGTGATGCTTCACAGGTTGGCCTTGGAGCGGTGTTGATGCAGGACAGTAGGGTGATTGCATACGCATCCAGACAGCTGAAGATACATGAAAAGAATTACCTTGTCAACGACCTTGAGTTAGGTGCTATTGTTCACGCCTTGAAAATCTGGCATCAATATTTGTACGGTGTGCCTTGTGAGATTTATACTGACCATCAGAGTTTGCAGCACTTGTTCAAGCAAAAGGATCTAAACTTGCGCTAGAGGAGGTGGCTAGAGTTGCTGAAAGACTATGATATTACTATTCTGTATCACCCGGGCAAGGCCAATGTGGTAGCTGATGCCTTGAGTCGTCGGGCAAAGAGTTTGGGGAGTTTAGCATATTTACCAGCTTCAGAGAGGCCTATGGCGATGGATGTTTAGGCCTTAGCCAGTCAGTTCGTGAGATTGGATCTTTCGGAGCCCAGTCGGGTCCTAGCTTGCATTATTTCTCGGTCTTCCTTATTCGACCATATCAGGGAGCGGTAGTATGATGATCCTCATTTACTTTTCCTTAAGGACACGGTTCAGCATGGCCATGCCAGAAATAAGACCATTGGAGATAACGGGGTATTGAGTATGCAAGGTCAAATTTGTGTGCCCAATGTTGATGAGCTTCGAGAGTTGATTCTAGCGGAGGCCCATAGTTCGCGGTATTCCATCCATCCCGTTGCCGCGAAGATGTATCAGGATTTGAGGCAGCACTATTGGTGGAAGCGGATGAAGAAGGATATAGTTGGATATGTAGCCAGATGCCTCAACTGTCAGCAGGTGAAGTATGAGCACCAGAGGCCAGGTGGGTTGCTTCAACAGATAGAGATTCCGAAGTGGAAATGGGAGCGCATCACCATAGACTTTGTATCTGGACTTACGCGGACCTTGAAGAAGTTTGATGCCCTTTGGGTTATTGTGGACTGGCTGACCAAGTCCGTTCATTTCATTCCTGTGTGTACTACTTATTCATCGGAACAGTTGGCGGAGATTTATATCCGGGAGATTGTCCGTCTGCATGGTATTCCAGTTTTTATTATTTCGGACAGGGATACTCAGTTCACCTCACGGTTCTGGAGAGCTGTTCAGCAGGAGTTGGGTACTCGGGTGACGATGAGCACATGATTTTAGCCCCAAACGGACGGACAGTTCGAACGCACTATTCATATTCTTGAGGATATGCTTCATGCGTGTGTGATTGAATTTGGAGGATCTTGGTATCAGTTCTTGCCATTGGCTGAGTTTGCCTACAACAACAGTTATCAGTCCAGCATTCAGATGGTGCCGTATGAAGCTCTATATGGTAGGAGGTGTAGATCTCTGGTGGGTTGGTTTGAACCGGGTGAGGCCAGACTGTTGGGTACAGATTTGGTTCAGGATGCGTTGGAGAGAGAAGGTTAAGGTGATCCAGGATAGACTCCGTACAGCCCAGTCCAGACAGAAGAGATATGTAGACAGGAAGGTTCGTGATGTCTCATATATGTC
This sequence comes from Nicotiana glauca, assembly GCA_026770625.1. Lineage (NCBI taxonomy): Eukaryota > Viridiplantae > Streptophyta > Magnoliopsida > Solanales > Solanaceae > Nicotiana > Nicotiana glauca. The sequence continues at coordinate 64,994 of MU730663.1, forward strand.
CGGAGAGTGGGTTTTGCTTCGGGTTTCGCCTATGAAGGTCATGATGAGATTTGGGAAGAAGGGAAAGCTTAGCCCTAGATACATTGGTCTGTTTGGGATTCTCGATCGAGTGGGAGAGGTGGCTTATAGACTCGCATTGCCGCCTAACTTATCAGTCGTGCATCCGGTCTTTCATGTATCCATGCTTTGGAGGTATCACGGTGATCCAGCCCACGTGTTAGATTTCAGCACTGTCCAGTTGGATAAGGGCTTGTCCTATGAGGAAGAGCCGGTAGCCATCCTAGACCGGCAAGTTTGTCAGTTGAGATCCAAGAGATTTCCTTCTGTTCGTGTCCAATGGAGAGGTCAGCCTCCTGAGGCATCGACCTAGGAGTCCGAGTCTGATATGCGGGGCCGTTATCCTCACCTTTTTCCCGACTCAGGTACTTCTTTCTTCTGTCCGTTCGGGGACGAACTGTTGTTTTAGTGGTGGAGGATGTGACGACCTAATGGGGTCATCACTTATTTATTACCCATTTTATACTTCCAGGCTTTAAAAACCTCCTCTCGACTTGCCTCGAATTGCGTGCGCAGTCCGGGCGCGTAGTCGGAAAGCTTTAAATATGAATTCTGTGAGATAAATGTTAAATTTTGATATTAAATTGAATAAATTTGACTTTAGTCAATATTTTTGGTAAACGGACCCGTACCCATGATTTGATGGTCCCGGAGGGTTCGTGGGAAAATATGGGACTTAAGCGTGTGCCCGGAATTGAATTTCGAGGTCCCAAGTCCGAGAAATGAATTTTTGGAGTGAAATTGTTTTCTTGAAATAATTAAGGAAAATGGAAATGACATTTGATTAGAAGACTAGGGTATCGGGCCCGTATCTTGGTTCCGGCGCCCAGTACAAGTCTTATATATGATTTAAGCACTTTCTGTAAAGTTTGGTTGAGAACGGACGTCGTTTGACGTGTTTCGGATCCGAAATGGGAATTTTATGTCTTATGAAAATTTTGAGAAGGAATCGTGAGCTTTCAGGCTTGATTCGATATATATGATATTATTTTGGCGAATTGATCGCACGGAGGAGTTCGTAGGATAATTTGAGGTTGTGTGTATGTTTGGTTTAGAGCCCTGAGGGCTCGGGTGAGTTTCGAGTAGGTTCCAGGAGGCCTTAGACTTAAAAATACCAAATGTTGCAGGTTCAGGAAAAGTTGCAGGCTCCAACGCACCCGCGGTCGCCTTAGCATGGTCCGCGGTGTGTGCTGTGCGACCGCGGTTGCCTTTGCGCGGTCCGCGGTCGTCCTTCCGCGGTCCGCGTGGCAAACTTCAGAGGGCAGCAAGTTTTCCAGTTGCTCAGTGCGGCCGCGGTCCTTTTTGCGCGGTCCGCGCTGAGAGCTCCAGTGGGTATAAATACACGGTATTTTCAGTTATTTTTCACTTCTTCAAAACCCAAAACACAAGAGGCGATTTTCCAAATTATTCTTCTTCTCCAAAACGATTGATAAGCGATTTCTAACTTATTTTCTTTACACCTTAATATCTTTAAACATAAATTCTACTTCAAAACAAAGATTTTTAATGGGGAAATTTGGGAATATTGGGTAGGACTAGGGTTTTCTAAAAAGTGGGAGTTGGACCTCAATTCAAGGTCCGATTCCAAAATTAATCACATATTTGAATTCGTGGGGGAATGAGTAACCAGTTTTTAGTTCGAATGTCGGGTTTTGACCATGTTGGCCCGAGGGGCATTTTGGTTATTTTACATAATTTCACGTATTAGCTTAGAATTTAATTATAGAATTCCTTACTTGAATTTATATTTACAGTATGCAATTTAATTGATCAGATTTGAGCCAATTGGAGTCGGATACTCGTGACAAAAGCGTAATTTTGGGTTGACTTGCACTTGTTCGAGGTAAGTAGCTTGTCAAACCTTGTGTGGAGGATCTTTCCCCTTAGGATGTGATATTTGATAATCGAATGCCTTGTACGTGAGGTGACGAGCATGCACTTGAGCTAATTGTTGAAAATCCAAATTTTTACTTAAAAATATTTGAACTGAGTTTATTTCGTACTTGCTTTATTCTTCCTGCCATTATATTCAATGCTAGTCAAGAAAAGCATGTTTAGTTGATCCAAATTGCCTACTTTCTTAATTTGCCTTAATTGCATTACGTGGAGCATGCTAGGTTAGAACTATCTGTGGCTTGTATTGTTGTACTTCATTTTTGAATGTTCTCTGATTGTGGTTGCGCATTTACATTGAGACTACGGATGTGGGATTCCGGTAGCTCCCCCTTGTTTGTTTACTTTGGGACTGCGGGTTAGATTCCCGGGAGATCCCCCTGCACATTGATGGTTGGACTATGGGACGGTATCCCGGGAGATCCTTCAGATATATTCATGCGATGGACTACGGGATGGTATCCCGGGAGTTCCTCGGACAGATTGATAAAATGGACTACAGGACGGTATCCTGGGAGATCCTCAGTATTGGTGTTGGTTTTGAACTGTTTACTCTGTGTTATCTTATTTTCTGCGTGTTAATTGTTGTTTGTGTAATCCGACTTACTCAATAGTTGTAACTCATTATCTCTATTTATTTCATACTGTTGTCAACCTTATTATTTTGTTATATCTCAGTAGGGCCCTGACCTTCCTCGTCACTACCTAACCGAGGTTAGGCTTGGCACTTACTGAGTACCGTTGTGGTGTACTCATGCCCCTTCTGCGCATGTTTTTCATGTGCAGCTCCAAGTACCTCCACCTAAGCGCACTATCCTCGCAGAGGAGAGATCTAGTAGAGACTTTGAGGCATATCTGCTGCGTCCGCAGACCAGAAGTCTCTATCTTATTCCAGCTTTAGTATATGGCTTTCCTTTCTTTCGGATGTGTAGACATTCTGGAGTTAGAGCGGTGTATTTCATTTCCATTAGCCTGTGTTTCCTGTGAGTTTCCGGGTTTTGGGAGTTCGTTTTAGGATTTTCGTGATATGGGTTGTATTATGCCAAGTGGCACTTATATACAGTTTTGTCACTACCCCAACCCGGTCGGGATGGCGCCCAGCACACTACTAGGCAAGCCCGACAATTTATATCAATAACCCTATTTATTAAACAGATAAAGTTAAGTATCATTTAAGACAAGAATCTGAAATACTGATAATAATGTGAAAAGTCTAACAAAATACCAAAATAGCCTAACTAGGACCCGGTGTCACGACCATGAGCCTCTAATGACGACATAATATTCTACTACAAAGTCTGTCTAATACTGAAAATGCGGAAATAAAGGATAAAGATAGAGGGGATAATCATCAGCTGCGAACGCCCTGCAGCAACCTCAAATACCCCCAGAAAGAACTCTAAATCGACTGGAATCACTCAGCCTGAGAATGCCCTGGATCTGCACACAAGGTGCAGGGAGTAAAGTGAGTACTTCCAACTCAGTGGTAATAGACATAACTGAAGTCTGAAAGTAAGAAAACACAGGAAATGCACCAGGTACTCTATATCTAGCAGTTCATATCTAAAACAGTGGAAACAGTATACAATAATTAATACAGTTTAAAGAATAATGCATGAAATAATGCAACACATATAACGGTACAATCCAGTACCCTCTGCGGCGTGCAGCCTGCTCCACTTATTTAAGGACGACGACGCTCACTGGGGGTGTGTACAGACTCCGGAGGGGCTCCTACAACCCAAGCGCAATATCAGCCAGGTATTGGCATAAAATAGGCTCTCGGCCTCAATATCAATATATAATAATCACTACGGCGTGTAGCCGATCCATAACAAGAAAAACATCCTCACCACTAGGTCCCCGACCCATCTCAGTCAAATAAGTCCACAGCCAATCGGGCGTGACATACTATAGGGATCTTAGCCCTCATATCCTTTTCATTTAAGGTTCATGTATAAAACACAGTTATTATATTATTTTTAATATTTGAAACATGACTGAGAATTTATGTTATGCACACAAGTGAGGAAAAATATATAAAGATCCCCTAAGGATTCTACAGGTCGGCACAAGGCCCCAAACACGGCAATACACCCAATTCACAGTAACAAGGTATGCATTTCAGTCGCCAATATAGTAGGATTTAACACTTGGGATGGACTAAGTCTCAATCCCCAAGAGTATACGACCCTGCACCCATCGTGGAATGCGTGTCACGCCTCAAATAGCGTTACGATGTGAAAGTCTGGGGTTTCAAACCCTCAGCACAGCAGTTACATCAATTACTCACATCGAACCGGCTAAAGACTAGCCCACCAAGCCTCTTCCTCTAGAATCAACCTCCTCGAGCATCGAATCTAGTCAAAACCACAACGAATACGTCACAATAGGCTAATGGAACATAACACAATTGAAAGAACTCGAAAAACACTCAAAAATACGAAGTTGGCAAAACCCGAGCCCCGAGCCCACTTCTCGAAAAATTACGAAATTCACATCTTCGGAATTCTCATCTCGCCACGAGTCCGTACATATAAAATTTATCAAATTCGGAGTTCAAATTCCCCTTCAAATTCCAATTTTTCATTCCCGAAAGCCAAGTCCTAACTTCTTCAAATTTTTACCAAATTTTCAGAGAATTAATGGGTGATTCTTCAATTAAATGATGTATCTAGGTCACGAGACTTACCTCCAATCACTTCCCGTCGAAATCCCCTTCAAAATCTACCAACAAGCTCTCAAGGTGGTGTAAAAATAGAGGAAAAAATGAGATAGGTCGCGGATGAAATATCCTTAAAAGCCTTCTGTCGCCCAGTGATTTACTCTATGCGACCGCATCACCACACTTGTGATCGCATAGAACCAACTCCTCACCCTATACGTTCGCACTCAGGACCCCGCGTTCGCATAACACAATGCACCATAAGGACCCCAGGTCCAATTAACACTGTGTGATCGCAGCCTCCTCTATGCGATCGCACTGCTCAACCAAACAGCCCCTCAACGACACTCTATGCAATCGCGATGCCCCTATGCGATCGCATAGTACAAAAGTTCTGCAACAGCTGACTGCAATTTCTGCAACTTCCTAAGTCCAAAAACCTTCTGTTTAACCATCCAAAATCACCCGAAGCCCCCGGGACCTCAACCAAAGACACCAACATACCCTAAAACATCATACGAACTTGTTCCAATCATAAAAACACATACAACAACACAAGAATCATCAAATTACCACGGATTCGAGCCTAAATTTAACTAAAACTTTTGAAACTCACACTCGATCAAAAACCCGACCAAACGACGTCCGAATGACCTGAAAATTTGCAGACATGCCCAAAATCACCTAACGAAGCTACTGCAACTCTCGGAATTCCATTCCGACTCTCGGATCAAAATCTCACCTATCAACCGGAATTCGCCAAAATTCAAACTTCGCCAATTAAAGCCTAATTCTACACCAGACCTCCAAATTCAATTAAGTCACAAATCCTCCCCCGAAGCTAACCGAACCACCGGAACTCACATCCGAGCCCTCTAACTATATATTCAACTTCCGATTGACTTTTCCAAAACAAGCTTCCTTCTAAGAAGCTAAGTGCCTCATTTCCAGCTAAAACCAATCCAACTCTATCCGATCAACTCAAACACTGATATTAAATCATAGATGGACATAATATGGGGTAAACGGGGCAGTAAATCACGTGACGACGGGTCGAGTCGTCACATGCTCCCCAACTAAAACAAACGCTCGTCCTCGAGCGGGTCAAGAAACATACCTGGAGTCTCAAATAGGTGGGGATAT
>MU730663.1:79812-118838 GCA_026770625.1 Nicotiana glauca
GTACGATACCCACTTCTCCAGAAAGAGAGTGGAGAACTCCTTCCATGACAAAGGCGTTGCACCCCTCGGCCTATGCCGCTCATAAGCCTCCCACCAAGTGAAAGCTGCTCCAGAAAACTGAAAAGTAGTAAATGATACCCCACTCGACTCCAAGATCCCTGCGATCCGATAACGTCGATACTTGTCGAGAAAACCCTGGGCATCCTCGCCCGAAATACCACTGAAAGTAGGAGGTGAAAGCCTGCTGAACCTCTCAAGACGACACTGCTCATCGTCTAGCATAGCCGGAATCACATCGACGCTGCTCATCGTCTGGCATAGCCGGAATCACATCATCTTGAACCGGGGCAATCGGCTAAACTGGGGCAACCTGCTGAACTGGGGCAACCTGCTGAATTGGTGGTGCCTCTGGTGTCTGCAAACCCTGCAGTACTTGCTCCGGCGTGCGAGCAGCGGGGGTCTGATTGCCTCCCCCAGCCTGCGAAGTAGCTACTGCAGTAGTGGCTGCGACGGCCTGAGCCAGGCCAGTGCAAACTGATAAAATCTAAGCTAGGGCCTCCTGAAGACTCGGAATCACAATAGGCACAGCTGGTGCCGGGACAGGTGCTGCTGGAGTCTCTACAGCTGGAGCCTGCTCCTGAGCCGGGGAAACTGGTGGGTCAACAGGTACTTCCTCCTCGGCTCTGCCTCGACCACGACCTCGACCACGGCCTCTAGTGGCCTCAGTCGGTGCTAAAGGTGGTCATCCACCACGTCCGGTAGCACGGGTTCTCGCCATCTGCAAGTGAATAGAATAACAGAATTTAGTTCTCGGATCAACAAAGTNCACACCATCACTATCAATAGTCACATCTCGGGCATCATCCTACTGAACTTTGTCCTTAGGGACAAGCAAATGTGGATCATCATACTGACTCTCTCTAATGCGATCACACAAGGAAGACCGAGATACCACACAAGCCAACACCCGTCTAGGCTCCAAAATATCCAATCTCACCATCCGATTGGCCAAAGCCTAAACATCCACTGCAAAGGGTCTCTCCCCAACTGGAATATATGCCAAACTAACCATACTCACTGTCTTCTGGCTCAAAGCATCGGCCACTACATTGGCCTTCCCCGGATGATACAAAATGGTAATGTCATAATCCTTGAGCAACTCAAGCCACCTGCGCTGCCTCAAATTTAGATCCTTCTGTTTGAACAAGTGCTGAAGGCTACGATGATCGGTATACACCTCACAAGATACGCCATATAGGTAGTGCCTCCAAATCTTTAAAGCATGAACTATGACATCCAATTCCAAATCATGAACGGGGTAGTTCTTCTCATGAGGCTTCAACTGACGAGAAGCATAAACAATAACTTTACCCTCCTGCATCAACACACATCCAATCCCAACTCTCGAAGCATTATAATACAAGGTGTAAGAACCTGAAGCTGATGGCAAGACTAATACTGGAGTTGTGGTCAATGCCGTCTTGAGCTTCTGAAAGCTCTCCTCGCACTCATCCAACCATACGAATGGTGCACCCTTCTGCGTCAACTTGGTCAAGGACGAAGCAATAGATGAAAATCCCTGGACAAACCGGCGATAATACCCTGCCAAACCGAGGAAACTCCGAATATCCATAGCTGAGGACGGTCTAGGCCAACTCTGCACCGCTTCTATCTTCTTTGGGTCAACCTGAATACCATCACTAGACACCAAGTGTCCCAGAAAAGCCACAGACCCAAGCCAGAACTCACATTTGGAGAACTTTGCATAAAGCTTCTCCTCCCTCAATCTCTGCAATACCACCCTCAAACGCTGAGCATGCTCCTCCTGGCTATGCGAGTATACCAGGATGTCATCAATAAAAATAATCACAAAGGAATCCAAATATGGCCGGAACACACTGTTCATCAAATGCATGAACGCGGCTGGGGCATTGGTCAGCCCAAAAGACATAACTAGAAACTCAAAATGCCCATATCTTGTCCTGAAAGTTGTCTTCATAATATCAGAATCCCTAATCTTCGGCTGGTGATAGCCTGAACGAAGATCAATCTTCGAGAATACCCTCGCTCCCTGGAGCTGATCAAACAAATCATCAATGTGCGGTAGAGGATACTTGTTCTTCACTGTTACCTTGTTCAACTGCCTGTAATCAATACACATCCTCATTGAGCTATCTTTCTTCTTGACAAACAAGACCGGTGCAACCCCACGGTGACACACTCGGGCGAATGAACCCCTTATCTAGAAGTTCCTGAAGCTGCTCCTTCAATTCTTTTAACTCAGCTGGTGCCATACGATAGGGAGGAATAGAGATGGGTTGAGTGCCCGGCACCAGATCAATACCGAAATCAATATCCTTGTCCGGCGGCATGCCCGGCAGGTCTGCTGGAAACACATCAGGGAAATCCCTCACAACGGGAACCGAATCAATACTAGGAGTCTCAACTCCTACATCTCTCACAAAAGCCAAATATGATAAACATCCCTTCCCAACTATCCGCTAGGCCTTTAAGAAAGAGATTACCCGGCTGGGTACATAATCGGTTAAACCACGCCACTCAACTCTCAGAACACCTGGCATAGCCAACGTGTTGCATGATAGTCCAAAATAGCATGACACGGAGATAACCAGTCCATGCCCAAAATAACATCGAAGTCTACCATGCTCAAAAGCAACAAATCAACCCGGGTCTCCAGACCCCCAATGGTAACAAGACAAGACCGATACACATGGTCCATAATAATAGTATCACCCACCGGGGTAGATACATGCACAGGTAATGCAATACACCCTCGGGTCATACCCAGATGATAGGCAAAATATGAAGACACATAAGAGTATGTAGATCCGGGATCAAATAAAATAGAAGCATCCCTGTGGCATACTGAGATAATACCTGTAATAACTGCATCAGATGCAATAGCGTCTCTCCTATCTGGAAGTGCATAGAACCGAGCCTGACCACCACTAGGTCGATCTCCACCCCTAGGGCGACCCCTAGCTGACTGACCCTCACCCCTACCTGACTGGGATGGTGCTGAAGTAGATGGAGTAGAAGAGGAGGGCTGATCCCTCTGCTGAGACTGGCTACCACGACACCGAGGACACTGCCTCCTCATATGGCCATACTCGCCACACTCGAAACAAATACCAGATGCTAGAGAAGGGGACTGATGGGAACCCCTCGCGCCGGAATGACAAGCCGATGCGCCCTGCGCAGAAGAACCTTGGGCTGAAGAGGCATGTGAAGAGCTATGAGCTGGGAGGGCACTAAGTGAAGACTGGCCCTGCTGATACCCCTGGTGACCATGGCCTGAAGACGTCCCACGATACTTGGGACGAGCCGACTGATGAGGCCTGAAAGAACGACCTTTGCCCTGCTGAAACTGGCCCCTAGACGGAGCACCACTGAAGCTACCTAATCCACGAGGCCTCTTGGCCTCCCTCTCCTCTTTCTCCTGACGGCGAGCCGTCTCAATATCACGAGCAATATCCACAGCATCCTCGAAGGTATGGCCCAGAACCCTCTCTCGGGTCATCAGAATAAGTATGGGATAAGTGAGTCCATCCATAAATCTCTGAATCCTCTCCCGATCAATCGGGACCATCCATGGAGCATATCAAGCGAACTTCAAAAATCTCACCTCATACTAAGTCACGGTCATATCTCCCTGACGAAGGTACTCAAACTGCCTATGCAGCTCCTCCCTCTGAGAGTACGATACCCACTTCTCCAGAAAGAGAGTGGAGAACTCCTTCCATGACAAAGGCGTTGCACCCCTCGGCCTATGCCGCTCATAAGCCTCCCACCAAGTGAAAGCTGCTCCAGAAAACTGAAAAGTAGNAATCGACTGGAATCACTCAGCCTGAGACTGCCCTGGATATGCACACAAGGTGCAGGGAGTAAAGTGAGTACTTCCAACTCAGTGGCAATAGACATAACTAAAGTCTGAAAGTAAGAAAACACAGGAAATACACCAGGTACTCTATATCTAGCAGTTCATATCTAAAATAGTGGAAATAGTATACAACAATTAATACAGTTTAAAGAATAATGCATGACAGAATGGAACACATTTAACGGTATATTCCAGTACCCGCTGCAGCGTGCAGCCTGCTCCACTTATTTAACGTCGACGGTATTCACTGGGGGTGTGTACAGACTCCGGAGGGGCTCCTACAGCCCAAACGCAATATCAGCCAGGTATTGGCATAAAACAGGCTCTCGACCTCAATATCAATATATAATAATCGCTACGGCGTGTAGCCCGATCCATAACAAGGAAAACATCCTCACCACTGGGTCCCTGACCCATCTCAGTCAAATAAGTCCACAGCCAATCGGGCATGACATACTATAGGGATCTCAGCCTTCATATCTTTTTCATTTAAGGTTCATGTATAAAACACAGTTATTATATTGTTTTTAATATTTGAAACATGACTGAGAATTTATGTTATGCACACAAGTGAGGAAAAATACATAAAGATCCCCTAAGGATTCTACAGGTCGGCACAAGGCCCCAAACACGGCAATACGCCCAATTCACAGTAACAAGGCATGCATTTCAGTCGCCAATATAGTAGGATTTAACACTCGGGATGGACTAAGTCTCAATCCCCAATAGTATACGACCCCGCACTCATCGTGGAATGCGTATCACGCCTCAATATAGCGTAACGATGTGAAAGTCTGGGGTTTCAAACCCTCAGCACAGCAGTTACATCAATTACTCACCTCGAACCGGCTAAAGACTAGCCCACCAAGCCTCTTCCTCTAGAATAAACCTCCTCGCGCGCCGAAATTAGTCAAAACCACAACGAATACGTCACAATAGGCTAATGGAATATAACTCAATTGAAAGAACTCGAAAAACACTCAAAAACACGACGTTGGCAAAACCCGAGCCCCGGGCCCACTTCTCGAAAAATTACGAAATTTATATCTTCGGAATCCTTGTCTCGCCACGAGTCCGTACATATAAAATTTATCAAATTCGGAGTTCAAATGCCCCTTCAAATTCCAATTTTTCATTCCCGAAAGCCAAGCCCTAACTTCTTCAATTTTTTACCAAATTTTCAGAGAATTAATGGATAATTCTTCAATTAAATGATGTATCTAGGTCACGAGACTTACCTCCAATCACTTCCCATCGAAATCCCCTTCAAAATCTACCAACAAGCTCTCAAGATGGTGTAAAAATGGAGGAAAAAATGAGATAGGTTGCAGATGAAATATCCTTAAAAGCCTTCTGTCGCCCAGTGATTTACTCTATGCGATCGCATCACCACACTTGCGATCGCATAGAACCAACTCCTCACCCTATGCGTTCACACTCAGAACCCCGCGTTCGCATAGCACAATGCACCATAAGGACCCCAGGTCCAATTATGACTGTGCGATCGCAGCCTCCTCTATGCGATCACACTGCTCAACCAAACAGCCCCTCAAAGAAACTCTATGCGATCGCAATGCCCCTATGCGATCGCATAGAACAAAAGTTCTGCAACAGCTGACTGCAATTTCTGCAAACTTCCTAAGTCCAAAAACCTTCCGTTTAACCATCCGAAATCACCCCCGAGGCCCCCGGGACCTCAACCAAAGACACCAACATACCCCGAAACATCATACGAACTTGTTCAAATCATAAAAACACATACAATAACACAAGAATCATCAAATTACCAAGGATTCGAGCCTAAATTTAACTAAAACTTCCGAAACTCACACTCGATCAAAAACCCGACCAAACGACGTCCGAATGACCTAAAAATTTGCAGACATGCCCAAAATCACCTAACGAAGCTACTGTAACTCTCGGAATTCCATTCCGGCTCTCAGATCAAAATCTCACCTATCAACCAGAATCCGCCAAAATTCAAACTTCGCCAATTCAAGCCTAATTCTACATCGGACCTCCAAATTCAATTCCGATCGCTCTCCTAAGTCACAAATCCTCCCCCGAAGCTAACCGAACCACCAGAACTCACATCCGAGCCCTCTAACTATATAGTCAACTTCTGGTTGACTTTTCCAAAACAAGCTTCCTTTTAAGAAGCTAAGTGCCTCATTTCCAGCTAAAACCAATCCAACTCTATCCGATCAACTCAAACACTGATATTAAATCATAGATGGACATAATATGGGGAAACGGGGCGGTAACTCACGTGACGATGGGCTGGCTCGTCACAAATGTTCTCTTGACAATAAAAATTTTCAGTTGTTTGCTTCCACAAGTTAGTTGTTTCCGCAAGTTGTATAAATTTCGCATTATTAGGCTTACCTAGTTGTAGGGACTAGGTGCCATCATGTCATATTCATGGAGGACGAACTGGGGTGTTGACACTAGAGGTCCAAAGTCGGTCCAAGAATCCCACCAGAATGATATTTCCCCCATTCCAAGCCTCCATGAAATATAAGGTTCCACCTTGTCTTTTATGTCCATCATTCTTCTCCAATTATGAGATTGGTCCAGCACTTTCTTTCTTACAATAGGATGGAACCTTTTACAATACTTAGCTTCGGCAAAGTCTTTAAGAAGAGAATTTTGAGTTCTGATTTTCTACCATAACTTAGCAGAGAAGGCATCACATGTGTTTGTGAGAGATCTGAAGCCAACTCCCCCTTTCTCTATTGAAAACACATGTCTTTCCAAGAAATCCAGTGTTTTTTTTCTTGTTACCATCCATACCCAGAAGAAGTTGGAGATGATCTTCTCAATCTGGTAGAAAGTCATCTTAGGCGGGTGAACTGCTGAAAGGATTTGGAGTGGGATGGCCTGCAAAACAGATTTGATAAAATTAACTTTGCCACCATAGGATAGAAATTTACCTTGCCAGCCTTGGGGTCTTTTTGCTATGTTAGCCACCATGTTATTGAAGTAAATGATTTTTTTGCTCCCTATGTAGATAGGATATCCTATATATTGCTTTGGAAACTGACAATGCTAGAAACTAGTGATCTGCAAGATTTGGTTGATTCTTGGATCATCATCTTTGAAGTTGACATAGAAACCAAATTTAGATTTATTTACTAATTGACCTGAGATCTTTTCATAGGTGTCCATCTTGTCCATCATCATCTTCATTGATTCCAGTTCAGCTGAGGAAAACAAAACTGTATCATCAGCATAACATAGGTGATATATAATATGACTACAATTATCTATCGAAAATGGAATAAATCGTGATTGTTTAAAGATTTCATTAATCTAGATAGAAGTTCAGCTTCAATAAGAAAGAGATAGGGATATAGAGGATCCACTTGTCTTAAACCCCTTGTAGAATCCATGTATACTACCAAATGATATTTACAGAATACCAGACATTAGAAATAAGTCTCTAGATAATATCAATCCAGGTTTTGTTGAACCCAAAGTGCCTCATAATATTCCACAAGTATTCCCAAGTGACTCTGTCATATTCTTTAGTCATGTCGACTTTAAAACCACATTCCCATGGATAGAGGGCTTTGTAATATCATGGACCATATTTTGAGTCATCATAATATTTTTAGTGATGGATCTCCCCTTTGTGAAACTTGTTAAGGAGAGATCAACTTGTTCATGAAAGGGTTTAGCCTTTGGTTCACTAGGCTAGACATAATCTTGCAGGAGAATTTGCTAAGGCTAATAGGCCTTACATCATTGAAAGCTTGAGGGTTGTCCACTTTAGGAATGATGATCAGGGAGGTGTGAGTAATTGCCTTTGAAATTTGGTTACCTGCAAGGAAATCAAAAACCATTAGTAATAGGTCCTCCTTGATAATGTCCCAGCATGAATGATAAAATTTTCCAAAGAGCCCATCTGGTCCGGGAGCACTAGATGGGCTCAAGGAGAATACAACCGCTTTCAACTCCTCCATAGTAGGATTAGCTGTGAGATATGCATTGTCCATTTCAGTGATTACTTTAGGAATACAATTAAGAATAGAGAAACTGGAGTCAGTATATTCTCTAGTAAATTGGTTCTGAAAAAAGGATATAGCTTCATTGGCATATAATCATCTCCTTCAATCCAATTGTCATCATTAAGTCTGATCTTCTTGATAGCCAACCTCTTCCTCCTGCCCTTGACAATGGAGTGAAAGAATTTAGAATTAACTTCCCCCTCCACAAACCATTTGATCCCAAATTTTTTCTTCCATATAGACTTTTTATTTTTATAGGCCCTGACAAGGAGAGCATTAATACGGTTAAGCTCGGCTCTATTGTACTCATTGTTATTTGTAATGATCTTATGCTCCATTTCCTCCACCTTCTTCTCCAGATCTTTGACATTGTCAAAAATATTTCCGATAGATGTCTTGGACCAATGGGATAGGCACTTGCAAGTATTTTTAAGTTTTAGATGGAATTTCCACATAGGGGAGCCATGAACCTCTATATAGCATGCTTGTTTTACCACCTCTTTAAAACCTTCTTCGTTAGCTTGGAAGTCTAAGAATCTGAAATATTTGGTAGTGGGTTGGGATGTGTTCTTAGCAATGGTGGGAGAGGGGAATGGTCGGATCTTGTTCTGATCAAGTGATTGACACTAGTAGAATCATAATTGTTCATCCAATCTTGGTTTACCAGCACCCTATCAAGCCTTTTCCAAGCCTTCTTGTTAGGAGCCCACCCACTGCACCAAGTGAATTATGAGCCTGAGAAGCCTAGGTCAATAAGATCACAGTGTATGATAAACTGTATCATAGGCATGCTCTTGGAAATTCTATGAAGGTTACCGCACTGTTTTTCACTTGGATCAATAATACAGTTAATGTCACCTGCAATATACCAAGGTGCTTGTAGTTCTGAGAGATATCCCTTAGGTTTTTGCATAAACTGAAGTAACCAGGATGTTTGATCCCATCCATTCGATGATACAAGTAACCTAATGATCAGACTCTTCCACCACATTAAAATTCAACTCATTACTCCAGAAGATCCAAATTTGTCTATTGATATTGGCATAAGCATTACCATAGCCTAGTATAGCCCTGAACTTGTCCAGTTGGTCTGCTTTGTGAAAAAGGTTCTTTAATAGGAATAAAAGGAATATTTTGAATTCGGATAATTTGCTTAAGTCTATCAAGAGCACCACTAGAACTGATGCCTCTAATATTCCAATATAGGGACTTAAACATCATAATCAAATGGAGAGGTTTTGCTCCTATGGTATAACCACGGCTTGTTGATCGGTGAATCTGCCACCTCTTCCTCTTGAGTTGTGTCTTCCCTTGAAAGCATTACTTCTGCCTCTTCCTCTACCTCTAGGAGATAAGTGAGTTCTTTCCATAATTTTATCTATTTCCGAGCTTATATTTACCTCCACTAGAGTATTAGAGTTGAAGGTTTCAGTAAGTTGGGCAGCATGTTCATCAGTAGTGTGGTTTACAGGATGGTCCTCATTCTGAAAACTTTCACTATCTACACTTTCAGACTCATCAGATACTGCAGTGCTCATTTCATCCTCATAGTCACCATCTTTTCTGCTATCCTCTTCCCCATCATCCTCGAAAGAAGATTCTTCCATGTGAGTATTATTAGTAATGTACATATCTTCACTCTCTTTATCCTCTTCCAAGCTGGTACCACTTATAAGCTTCAGATATGTGTTATGCATATCTCCCAGATCAATTAATTGATTACTCTTGGTGTTATTTTCTTATGTGTCCTTTCTATTGTTGGCTTCTTCATCAGAGTGTTTGGTAGTGTCCTTATCATTAGTCAAATTTCTCTGGAAAAAGTGCCTACTATTTTGATCATTATTGAAGGGAGTAATGTTATCTTCCTTGTTGCTGGCCTTCTACTTTGAGGATTTTTGTATTGTGTCTGCTTTTTTGTTACTTGGTTGGCCTTCTTCCAGAAAAGTGTTTTGGACTTGGATTTCATTGTTGTTGCTGTTTTGATTCTTTTTTCTGACTCTGGACTTCTTCTTCTTGCTGATATTTTTTCCAAACTTGTAGTTGTTGTTGCAAATGGTTTCCTCTTCCACTTTGTTTTTTCTTTTACCTGTCACATCTTCCA
Source organism: Nicotiana glauca (assembly GCA_026770625.1). Lineage (NCBI taxonomy): Eukaryota > Viridiplantae > Streptophyta > Magnoliopsida > Solanales > Solanaceae > Nicotiana > Nicotiana glauca. Next base: position 89,825 of record MU730663.1, read on the forward strand.
TCATGTGAATCTTCTGCACCTCGGTTGGTTCCTTGATAACAATGCCATCTCTTGCCTTACCTCTTTGATCTTGGTTTGCTGCTTGGTAGTTCTGGAGTTAAGTTTCATTTAATCTTTGCTCTTTATGGCTGTGATCATCGGGCTTGTTGGGGATTTTCATTTTGTATGTTGTTCTGAAATCTTAATCTGGCAGCCTTCTTCTTTGAAACCGTTTGAAAACGATCATCCTTTGGCGTATCTATTTTTTGTTCATTCTTCTTATCAAGTTGAGCTTCTTTCTATGTCTTAATCATTTCGTCTTTGATCTTATTTTTGCACTGACGCTCATAGTGACTTTGCATTTTGCAGTATACGCAGTAGCTTGGAACTTTTTCATATTCAATGTCAAGCTACTTTCCATCATCAGAACCGTCGAGTCTTTTATAACCTAGCCATATTTGATCAAGTCTAGGCTTTAGGATGTCAATTTCAACTTTAACTTTTGCAACATTGCCTTTAGACTTGGAGTAAGCTACCATGACCGGAGCCACAACCACACTTATAGCTTGGACGAAACTGGATACAATTTCCATTTAAACAGGTGCCGGGGGAGTTGGTTAATTAGGATTCAAACAGGGACAATGGATGTTTCCTCTTTGAAATCCGGAGTCCATTTGAGGATTTTCATAGGGGCATCGCTAATGTCAATATAATCCTTCGTGAATACGTGATTGTAATCCATTTCATTAGCGAAGTCAAGGTAAACATATTTAGGATCAAAATAAGCTATCTTAACAGAGGCAGTGAGTTGGAATTTCCTAATAAAGGTCTTCCTAATTTCCTCCATGGATGGTTTACGTCGATAGAACTTACCAATGATTGTGAATCTGCACTTTTTAGCTAAGTTAATGAAAAAGTCCTCTACTTTGAAGAAAATAAAAGGTTTACCAAGGTGCTTGCCATGTTGAATCTCAACCATGGCGCCCGTGTCAGGAGATTGGAGGCTGGTTTGGACAGTGGCGACAAAGGTTGGTTTCGACACTATTTGCTTGCTTTTGCTGTAAATACTCCCTCGGGCAAATTCATTCTCTTGTTTAGGAAGTTTATTTTCAGGTATTTATTTGTTATTTTGAGGTTGTATACACTGTTGGTCACTTTGATTTAGGTCATTTGTGTGGCGGTTTTGGGTTGGGGTTGCTCGAAATTGCTTGGATTTTTTGGGACAGGATTGTGATTAAGGTGTTGGGTGTGATTTTGGGTGTTGTTATCCGAGGAATTCGATATTTGGATGGCATCAAGGGATGTTTGTTGGTTGTTTTTGTTGGGGGTTGGCACTGTGGTTGAAATTTCGACGGTGGCTCCAGCCTGTGTCAGTGAGAAAATTAGCCGTTGGATTAGCCGTTTGGTCAGGTGGGTCAGGTGGTTAGGTGGGTCTGCAGCAGTGTTCGTCATTTAGAGAATGGGAGAGAGATTTTTTAGAAAGCGAGAGTGCTTTTCCTATATTACTTTACCTAGATGACACTTAGTTCATTTGTATTTAATATTCATGATTGTTATAGCAATATTTTTTTTTATTAATTTTGAATTTACAAATATTAGAAAAAAAAAACCAAATAACAAAATTATATTTAATGCATATGATATAATATACATGTTATCCATCATTAATTATTTATTTTTTAAATTAAAAATAATAAATCGCCTTAAGACTTTGTCCGCATGTGAAATATTCAAATTAACAATACTCAAGATGGTTCAAACAAAATCAGAAAAAATGAAATTTACATGTTTGATGATTCTTACGTGGTTAGTACTACAAAACTAAAATGAAGACAAAATTTCTAACGTGTTAAAAACTTGGAAACATGTTAGGAAAATACTTACACAATTTAAATATGAAAAAAGATTATATAAGTAAAATTAAACTCAACTTTAGATTCCTAAATATAAGAGTTTCTGCCTAGTTCAAATAATGAAGAATTTAATAAATAAAAATTAGTTGATTTTTAAAGTCCTAAATATTAGGTATATGTAAATTACAATTACAAATTTGTCCAATTTGAAATCTATTTTTAAAGGGCAAAAAATGCGAATGATATTTCGCTAAGGGCCTTCGTACTTTTAATATTTAATAATATAGTAACAAATAATAGATATAGATATATGTATAAATCATGCAGGTTATAAAAATATAAATTGCGGTAAGATTACTACTCACAGTACTCATGTGAAATACCAAACTCGTTACCTCAAGCGATACGTACGACTTTCTTCAATCAATCTATAACCAAATCAACGTCGATCTCGTGTTAATCGTCTCATTTAGGCTAAATTTCTCACTAATTTAGAATACCCAATCCTCCAAATTTCATATTTTATCAATTCGCCGATTTATTTTTACTCATCCTATGAGTAATTTAAATTAGTCCAAAATCTTTTAAACAAAAGACGTTTATATATAGTTTATTCCATGTACTATTCAATTTCCTTAATCATGTGTATAAGTTGAAACTTAAATAACATTGTTGTCCATAATATCGTATTTAATTTTCAAAACCCAATAGAACCCCATAAACACAGAAAGAGAGTATGAGGATGGTGTTTAAAATATTTTTTTATTGTAAACGATAGAAAATATTTGGTTGATTTTTTTTTTAAATAAAAAAGGAGTGCTTGAAATTAGTATTGAAAAGGATATTTGAAAGTGTGATTCAATTGGGGAAAAAGTCGAAGTTTTATGTTTCTTTATTGGAAGTGAGTAAAAACTATTTTCACTTAAATTATCCTCGAACCAGTTTATAGAAATTTAAATTTTCTAGTACAAGTTGAAGTTAAAAGAATAGACCCAATATTTGTTAAACTTCTTTTCCAAATATTATCTATGGGCCATGACACAACATAACAACTTGGATACTTCTAAAAGGCAGAATACATAACTGGACCAAACTTGGTTTTTTTTGTCACTTGGACACTTAAATATAGATTTGTTCCTATTAGGTCATTCAACTAAGTCACATCTATGCCAATTAGATACTTTGCAGTGACATAATTGAGTGCGTGGGGAAAGACGCGTGAAAATGAGAAAAATGTTATGGATTATTTTATTATTATTATTATTATTATTATTATTATTATTATTATTATTATTATTATGACATTCTAATATAATATTCCAATTAAAATCAACTTTTACCTTACATTCTATTTCTCTTCTTCTTCTCGTGAACCCATTATTTTTCCTCTTAATTTTTTTTTAAAAGAAAGTATAGTGTACATGGATTTGACTATTCTCATTTTGCATGCTTGTTCTCTTTGCACGGCACTTGTAAGCTATCAGAATAAAACTTTACAAACTAGAACGCACAAGTGATTGATAGAAGTTGCATTTTGACATTAACAACTTTTAACAAAAATAGTACTTCAGCAAAAGAGAGCTGTCAAATACACAAATGCAGCTATTTCATAAGCAAAGAAGAAAGCCTTAAAACCTATCAAATACACAAGTGCAGCTAATTACATATCCAATAATTTTTATAAAAGTTTTTCTCATATGGTCTGCAAAGTGTCTAATTGGCACATATGTGGTTTAGTTGAAGGGCCTAATAGGTACAACTCTATGTTTAAGTGTGCAAGTGACAAAAAAGATCAAGGGTCCAGTTTTGTATTTGGCCCTTCTAAAATAAAGGCCTTCGCAGAGTACAAATATTTTCTCCATTAGGTAAAAATATTTTCATTGGAGAACATCTTCACAATTTAAAATAAGTGAACAGCAGAATATATTTTCTTAGAGAAAAATCATTTCCTAGAATTTCGAATTTGTTTTTGGGGCAAGAACTTAAAAAGAGTTTCACAAGCAAATGAAAGTTAAGCAACATTTTAAGTTTTTAACATAATCAAGGTGAATAAAAGTCCAGAAAAAAAGAACCGAATAAAATTGGGATTTTTACATACCTATATCATATATGAAACCTTATTACCCTCCATGTTTAAGGTTTGTGTTTACTACATTTAAGCATACCAAATTACCATTTATATATCATAATTCAAATTAAGAGTATAATTATTGCTTCATTTATTCTAGGCGTGATTTTAGGATCACATATTCACTTTTTTTTGTTTACCCGCCTCTCTCTCCTCTCACCCCCCACACCCCCCACGATTTACCTTCAGTTAATTCCCCCCCTCCCCCCACGATTTACCTTCAGTTTTTTGTAGATGTTCTGCATCTGAATCTCTTCTACTAATATTCCTCTCTTCCTCTACTTTTCTCCTCATCATCGACATCTTCAACCGCACTACAAAATTCACAGATCTCACATTGTTTGTTACACTTCTCTTATCACACTAAACGTACCTAAGTGAATTTTTCTCTGTTCTTAATGCAGGAAGTGGAATCGATTTTCCTCATAATGTATCAAATGAGTTGATCACTGATGTCGATGATCGTCCTTGTATTGAACATCTAGAAAGTTCTTTGACTAATTTACATAATGGCTGATTGAAGGAGTAGTTGGGTTGTGCAATTTATAAAGGAAATAATTTTCTCGTGGAAGACAATAAAGTTGACAGTGTAGGTGCAATTGTAGTTTATTTGTAGTTTTTATGTAGAAATTTTGTAGATGAAGAGCAAATTTTGTTGTCAATATTTTTTCTTGACACAAGATTGTAGTTTAATTGTAGTATAAATGTAGTAATTTTGTAGATACTCTTAAAAATAATACAACTTTGTACAATACTTAAACTGATTTGTAGTTTATTTGTAGAAATTTTATCTACAAGATATCTACAAACTGAATACATTGAATTTTAATATCCCAATTTCCATTTTAATTGTAGCATAATTGGCATTTTCGATATAATTGTAGAAGACTTATAGAAGTTTTAGTCTTCCCAATCTACAATTTATCTATAATATATCTACGATTTATCTACAATTCTACAATTTATCTACAATTTAACTACAATTCTGGAAATATGTCTTCTTCTTCTTCTTCGACGAGTTTCAATCTGAAATTCAGTCAAAACCAAGTCTATTCTTCACCAAAACCCCTCAAAATTGAGATATAAACTCCTAAACATATTCCGAATTATTTACAACAACACCCAATCCAAACAAATAATGATTTTTGAAAACCCGAATTTGAATTTAAAAGCTTTCAAGCTTTTTAATGGCTATCAATGGTGGAAAATATATGGAAGAATAGATTTTTTCAACTTTGGGATTTTTGACATGATTTAGTGTAATTGATATAGAAAAAGACGAAGAATAGATATGGTTTCGACAATTTGAGTACTGATGTCGACGGAAAATAATTTTGTATTCTACAATTTGTATTGCGTTGTAGAATTCGTAGAACCAATTTGATTACTGGAGCTTCAGTAGCTTGCGTTTTTTGAAAATTGTAGTAGAGTGAAAGAAGACAGATCTGTTTCCGTTGAGGAAGGAGAGAATTACGCAGCAATAAGATCTCCTTCCGTTTCAAAATTCAATACGCAGATCTGGTGCCTTATTTTTAGCGCGCTTTTTATGGCAAAATCTACCTATATTTTGTAGAAAAAGTATGGACTACACGGGTAAATAACAAATTATGAACATTTTTGGTAATAAGATTTTGTATATGGCATACATACTTAAAAATCCCAATAAAATTACCATTCCACCACAACATTTCACAAAAACCAACAGCTAGTGATTTCCCTATCGGGCCGGGGTTCAGTACGACTGCAGCTGCCATTGCTCCCCGGCAAAGGAAGATGAACTCATGGGACGAATGGGTTGAGTTGGCACTGCTGAAACTGGAGTCGCGTAAACTCCTTCGTTCTCTTAGACCCATTCATCTATCCAAGGATTTAAACATGTTAAGCTCTTCTAATGCCGACGGCTTCGAATTTTTCGATGAATTACGCCAATGGGATAGAGAAACAGTGGAAGTTCAGATTTCAGAAACTACATACCATCAATGGTTGCAAGACATTCCCAGTTCTGGTGCGGGTTATATTTACTCCATTTCGCTTTTTTTTTTTTTTCAAATTTGTTTTCGATTTCAATTTTAGTCTTATCTTGTTGGTAGTTTCACCATTTAATCGCCGGCGAAAAGTTTCGTTTTTTTGTTGCTAAATTTGGAAATAACGACCTTGGTAGCAGCGTTAGAATGCTCTAAATTCTAATCACATAGGCTGAATTTAGTGTAAAATATAAATATTTTTTTTTCTTTCTGAAATACTGTTCAACTATGTATGTAGCTTAAGTGCAGCAGTGCAGCCAGAGGCGTATGCATGAATTTTTATAAACGGTGTCGAAATTTATAAAATTTATAGAAGAACTGAAATAACAAACCCAGACCCCATTTGTGGGATTATATTGGGTTGTTGTTGTTGGTGGTGTCGAAATTTATAGAAGAACTGAAATAACAACTTTAATTATCATACTTTTAGGTAAGAAATAGCCTTAGTGTACTGGTTTTGTTGAGTCCTAAGTTAGACATGCCAAGACATAATCTATGTCCAGTGGTGTCATTTTTTTTTTTAACTTATCCGATTCCTTACAGTATAAATACATATATTTAGTAAAATTCTACGACGAACGCTTCATTAAACGTGCATCCGCCTTTGAGTGCAGCCCCTCTGACTAAATCTGATACTGGTTCCAGAAAAGAATGATACAAATGCTTATGCTGTACTTCTCTTCCGTCGGTCATTCCACAAACTTGAAATGTTCTCTTCACTATCTTCTTTAAAATTTCCTTGTAGGAGATGAGTTTGGTTGCAATGGTGTGGCGGATACTGAAGTAGGGGCAAGTGCTGGAACATTCAAGAAGTTAATTTTATTCTCCGGAAATGATTATCTGGGCTTGAGTTCGCATCCTACAATTATCAAGGCTGCAACACAGGCATCTAATTATGCCTCTTCAACTTTGAGTATATTAATGATTTTTGGCTGCTACTAAATGCTCCCATTAGCTAATTTGTTATAATTGTTGTGTTCAGGCAGTTCAAAGGCACGGAATGGGTCCAAGAGGTTCTGCACTAATATGTGGTTATACCAATTATCATAGACTGCTAGAGTCATCCTTGGCAGAGTTAAAAAACAAGGAGGTATTCACTTATTTCTTTGATAATTGCCTTAAGTTTCGATTAGTGAACTTGCTTAAATGGAAAACAAATATAAATACTGTAAATAATTGCGGGCATTCGAAGGGTGAAATGAGCTGGCATCTCACGTCATTCTCCTAATTTTCTTTTCCTTCTGGTACTAGAAGAACTTAGGGCCTATAATGCTGCATGAGGGTATATAGAAACTCATATGCTTGTTTATATGAAGCATTCATGTTAGAGTAATGTGGAGTTGGTATAGTAGTATGGCACACGTTTCCCTTAGCTTATCAACTAATCGAATGTTTTTGTTATCTTCATATTGATGTTGAAATCAACCGGATTGCTGGAGTATGTCATGTCTAAAGTCTTTTGTTGATGATCATTTTCATACTTCTCATTTTTTTCATAAATAAATTTAGCAAAAAATTACAACAGGAAATGAAAATCTACATGTTTGTGTGCGCGTTGGGGATTTTCCCCATCAAAGAAGTCAATGTACCATACTTTATCCGTACCTTCGCCATGGTTCAATAATTACATTTTCTTCTTTCCATCTTATGAGTGTATTCATTGCTTCAATGAGCTTCGCACGAAACAATTAAATGAGAAAAATGCTTATCCACTTGAGAAATACCTGGAAAAAAAGGGGAACTGACATTCTTTCGTTTTCCTTGGACTTGACCACTAAACAGCTGTCTCTTCCTTTTAACTGTTGGAATTTGGATCTTTTTGAGCTGGCAGGAATGAAATTTAGTAAAAGCCTTTGGACTCAACCACCACTGCCATTATTATTTATACCAATCAACATTCTCATAATAGCAAATAAACTCCACAGAAATTTCTCAAACAGATCCAAATTCTCATGGTTGGAAGCTGATTGCTTATTCTTAGTGACTACTGGTGCTAGGTTTTTGATTTTGGTAGTTCCAGGATTTGAATAATCTTTCTGTAGGTTAAAATGTCAAATCTATAATCCTTCCATTTGTTGTCAAATTGATTCTTCATCTTGTTAAGAAACAACTCCTAAAAACAAATACTCCCTCCGTTTCAACTTATGTGAACCTATTTCCTTTTTGGTCCGTACCAAAAAGAATGACCTCTTTTCGTATTTGGAAAGAATTTAAATTTATGCAATGATTTATAGCCTCACAAAATATTTGTGCCTCATTTTACACCACGAGTTCAAAAGTCTTCTCGCTTTTCTTAAACTACGTGCCCAATCAAATAGGTTCACATAAATTGAAACAGAGGGAGTACAAAAAAAAAAGAACAGAACTCTAAATGTTCCTCACTATGAGAAACAACCCCCCCCCGAAGAAAAGAAAAAGAAAGGGATAACTACCTTCTTGTAATATGACCGGAAAATGCAGTGGCGTCCAGTTTTACTCTTAATAGATCTGATTCTCGCATCTCGTGGCAAAATTACTTCCAGTTAAGGGAGTAACTGTCACTGACTTGATTGCTATGAACTACTATCAAATTACATCTCTGTCTGCCATCATATTCGTATTACAAGAATGTGTTGGTATCACAGACTTTCATCTTTACCATCTGAGTACAGAATACTTATTAAAATGGGAAAACCCCATGGAACCATTTTAACTGGCTGATAATTTCTAAAATTTGCTCTTCATAAAAAAAAATTCAAAAGTGGCTTTGAGTCTTACTGCTGAAGACTATGATGCAGGAACCTGCACCTTTTAGGGGAATCACTGATATAAACTAATGCATTCTTCCTCTAATTTCATATTAGGATTGCCTTCTTTGTCCCACAGGCTTTTCAGCGAACATGGCTTTTATGACTGCTGTAGGCAATGTCAGTATGCTCTTAGCCAATGGAGGTCAACCTTCAGTAGATGCAAAGGTTGCTGTCTTTTCTGATGCCCTGAATCATGCATCAATTATTGATGGTATACGCCTAGCCGAGAAACAAAAGAGCATAGCTGTTTTTGTCTACCGGCATTGCGACATGCGCCATCTTAATGATCTATTGTATGCTCCTATTTTATTTTATTTTTCTACCTTCCATGGATGTTATTGTCTCTTTGACTAATCGTGTATTTGTGTTTTAACAGAACAAATTGTACAATGAAGAGAAAAGTTGTCATTACTGACAGGTTAGTCTCGATTAAAGTTTCAACCTTTATCAATTTCATATGCACTGGCATCATCCAAGAAATCTACAACGAAAAGAAAGACAACAGTAAACATAAAAGCTGAGATAAAAGAACGAAGGGGTTATGGCGATGCTGAAGCCGTAATGTACATAGAGTCTTTGATTGAGTAATTTGTATGATATCTTTTTATTGTGCAGAGATGATGCAGTGATTGCTAAAAGTAGTTGTAGGAATATTTGATGAATCCTCAGTTTTGTTCTTATTACCAGCTTATTTAGTATGGATGGAGACTTTGCCCCAATGCTTGAGCTTGTGAAGCTTCGTAAGAAGCATGGATTTTTGTTGGCAATTGATGATGTAAGTTTCAAAGCACCTGATACAAAAGTCTGTCATTTTATCAATTGATGATGCAAGTTTCAAAGCTTCTGATGCCAACACCTGTCACCTTATTTTGTTACTCTAATATCACCATAGCTCTAGATATTAAAGTTTCCTTCTTTTATACGTAAATCTAGTGCATATTTTGTTGGAAGTTTTTTACAAAGTAAATGATAATTAAAATTTCACCCCGGGTCTTTGTAGTGGTCAGTGCGTAATGTGTGATGCGTGGGTTAGGCGTACGTCGCGGATTCGAACCCGCTTAGAATTTAACTGGAGAAGGATAGAGGGGCGGCCTCATTATCCATTGAGTTTCGGACCAGGCACCACTAGCCTGGGGGATTTCCCAGATATAAAAATAAAATAAGTTAAAATTTCAGTCTCCATGTTCATTTGCTTTCTTCCTAAATCCTGATCATGTGATCATTTGTTACAGTGAACTGCATTTTTCTATTTGTATAGTTAAATTGGGTTGCTATGATAGCATAATTGATTGTGAAAGAATTTAGTTCTTCCTTCCCTCTCACTCGTAGGCTCATGCAACATTTGTTTGTGGTGAAACTGGTGGTGGGGCCGCTGAGTTGTTCAATTGTGAAAGTGATGTGGACATTTGCCTAGGTACTTTGAGCAAGGCTGCAGGTTGCCATGGTGGATTCATAGCATGCAGGTACAAGTATTGAAGGAACAGAGGAATCGTGATACATATGCTCTCTGATTTAGCATGATCGTGTACTGCATGGATTTATAGTGCTTATCTTCTGTTGATTAATTTGTTCAATGGACCTGAGACTTGCATTTAGGAGTAAAGTATTTTATGTACTGCTGAGAGTCCCAACATTGAAACCAGTTGACAGTTGAATAACACTTTGGTGCCAGTCTCGCTTCATGAGAACTTGAACTAGTCTATGTAGAAGATAGATTTTGCTTACCTTTATTTGTGCGCATCATGCATACAACTCTGGGTTTAGATCTGGTTCTCTATCCCTGAAGTTACAGTTGAAGATATTTGTCCATACAAAAGACAATACCTGGTCTGCTGTATTTGTTTTTATTCCTATTACATGTGGAGGTTTTCCCTCAAACAACAGCACATATATATTGAACAATCCAATGATAGCTGCCTTTATTTGAAAAACGAAAGAAATTCGATTATGGCCACATTGCCACCTTTTTGAAACTCAAATTGATTTTTGTGAGCCACAATTGCTTTTCGGACACACTAGCCTCGTGGATCTCTCGGTTATTAAAAAGATTGGACTACTAGGTACATGTTAGATAGTCATATTGACCATTATTTTCTATCAGAAGTTATTATTTACAGTTCTTCTATTTTTTGGGGTTGAATTTTTGAAATGCTAAATGGGCAGCAAGAAATGGAAGCAATTGATACAATCAAGAGGCCGCTCTTTCATATTTTCAACTTCTACCCCGGTGCCTGTAATTGCTGCTGCCCATGGTAAATCTACTTATCAGAATGGAAAATTTAATTATTGCTCTTATTTGAGGCCATTTTATAGATGACACTATTTGTTTTTGTATCTCATGATCTCATCTATTAGCAGAGAGAAGTGGAGAGTTTCTACTTCGTTCCTTCTAGCCTTTTCCTTCCTTCTTTTTCACTTAAATAATGGTGGTATCGGTCAAGTTTGCATGCACCTTACCTTAATCCTCCCACAAGTACCGAGGAAATCTTCCCACCAAATCTTAGATAGAAGAGAAGAAATCACCCTTTTTTGTCTCTGGCGTAATTCAAACCCTGGTCTCTCATGGTCTTTGTTCCATCTTCATCGACTGATAGGGTGCTAGAAATGGATAGCCTTATCTGGCACTTTAAGTGAAATGTTGTCTTTCTCAATCCCATATTTATGGGCAACTTTTTTTCCTTATCCTAGATGGAAAAATGCAAAGGAAATGTGGCCTATTAAAAATAAGTGTGAGCTGGAAAACTGAACCATGTTAGCATGGAGACTGGACATGATTTCCGAACTGCGAGCTTATTGCGGCTTACTTATACATTGTTAATGATGTAACGTATGTAGCTGCTGTTGTTGTGGCAAAAAAGGAGATGTGGCGTAGAAGAGCTATTTGGAATAGGGTGCAAGATTTCCGTGATTTAACAGGAATTCCCATTACAAGTCCTATCATCTCCCTTATTGTGGGAAATGAAGCGACGGCTCTGCAATCTAGCAGGTTACCTTTCTTATGTCTCATCTCTCTTTGTCCAGCAGGGTCTCTATTAATTCTTAATTTGTTCATAATCATCTCATTCATCCCTTAACAGGCATCTTTTGCAACTTGGCTTTCACATAACTGCAATAAGACCGCCAACAGTGGCTCCTAACTCATGCAGGTTTGTCGCTGATTTATCTCTCTGAAGTTGTGATGACTGCTGATGATTTTTTCACATCTTCATCTACATGATAATTATATTACATCACTTTCTTTATAGTCTGCAATTATAGTGTTGGGCGTCTCGTACTTGGCTATGTGTAGGATTTTGGGTTGGTTTTCCTGCATTTCCTCTTTGTTTTAGAGGAACTTTGAATGAAGCTGTCCTCGATTTTGACATGCTTTTATGATGTTTTTGGTCATCAATTGCACCTTGCTTGATTTGTTTTTTTCTGACAGTGGCTTATCTTGGACTTTTACTTGATAAGCAGTTTCAGAATATTATCCTATAAATGCAATAGGTTCATTAATTTTTACTTTCTTTTCTAATTTTCTCTGAACTCAAATTCTCTCCTGTCTTCTCCCCTCTCCTCAGGTTAAGGATAACACTGAGTGCAGCTCACACATTGGGTGATATAAGAAAGCTCATAGCGGCGCTGTCTCAATGTGTCAACTTCAGTGAGATCGGATTCTACTGCACAAGCTGGAATGCCCGACTCTAATTATATTTGTTTGCTTTTCGTCGATGCATTTGCATATGTAGAAGAGTGAATTTAAATATGAAATGCAATTAATGAAGGCATCTTCACAAGAGTGACTTATAATGGTCATAGCATTCAATAGTAATTTAGCAGGTCTTATTTTCGTACAGTAAATACGAGCCGCAATTAATGAGAACGATGCCTTCTTTCAGTAAGTGAAATCGTGCATTATTTACATGGTTTTTGCCCCTTCTGGCGATGAATTCTAGCAGTTAATGAAATTCAATAATAATTTTGACACCCAACTGATGAGGGGTATGAAGTCTGATCTCAGTCACTTGCTGGTTTAAATGAAAATTTTAATGCCATAAATCATAGTATCCTATTTCTTCAACTTTACCTCGAAATTGGATATTAAATGCAGGAGTATATTTCCTTCCATGCAGATTTACATACTTCATCTACCGGTTCAACCCAAATGACCAGCAAAACAGAACGATACACAGAGCCAATACCATTAGAATAACAGCATCAATAGCAAAAGCAAAACAAGGCCAAAAAAGCAGAATCTTCAACTTATATACGCTTGGAAACGAAAGGACCTAGTAATCGTCTAGATACTATACTCTATTTAGTTCCCCTAAATATGAACCAGTTGCCAATTTCTCATCCAATGATGGACTCATCTGAGGCATCGGTATTGCTTGGAGTAGCCAGAACTAACCAACTTGCAGCACCCTGGGGCAAGGATGTGGCTGAGGAAGAGCAGCATTTGCTTGCTTGCTGCTGACCTGAGTCCTTCCCACTCATGGCCACCTGGCTGGCCCTGTCATCTCTTGAAGCTTGCCATGGTTTACCCATCTTGTCTCCATTCACAGGAGAGGACAATGTCTTGAATACATACATACACAGAGAAGGTGGCAACCAATTATTAAGTCCGTTCTACAGCATAAAGAATTCACTAAAATGCAAGTAATTTAGCATCGAAGAGATAGGATGGTAGACTCACATGAGGCATGACAGTAGTTGTGGTTATAGTTTGCCTTGATGTTGGGGCTTGCCGAAATACTTCACCAGCGCTAAAAGGGACATCATTTAAGTTGATCAGCGTGGTTGTTTTGTTGCTAGTAGAGTAATTCTTATCCCCAGCTTCATAGCGAGTCTCACTAGAGATGGTGGAGACAGTAACAGTGACAGCTCGTCTTTCAGGAACAGGCTTGACAGGGGAAACTGGCTGCTGCTGCTTATTATGCTGGTTGTAAGGCAGCAGTGAAGGAGCTGCTATGGCAGTGGAAGAAGAGACTGAGGGTGGTGTTGGGACCATATGGACATCTTCAACCTGGACCATAACCTGATTGGACATGTTGCCACCATTGTTCTTGTTGTTGAGAACCATGTTTGGCCAGAGGAAACTACCCTGGGGCTTGCAGATCCTGAAACCACTCTTAAGCCTTTGTATCTTGGCAGCTTTTTCCTCAGCTGTTGGAGTAGTTTTTTGTGCTTTTGTGGCTGCTTTCAGCTTGGGGTCAACTGCTATTAGCTCCTTGCTCTGATCATCAGCAGCTACTTTTGATCTCTTCTTTTCCCCCACTGTTACTACCTCTTGCACTCCCTGTTTCTCTGGTTCCACTTGCTTTTTCTTTTCTTGTGTCGACAACATTAATGTGGAGATTGACTTTTCTTTTTCTTCCAGTTTAGACACTAGGCTCAGACACTTTTCCTGTATTCATAACCAACGCACCCATTTTAATAACCAGTCCATACAGCAGTTATTACATATCATATATAGTACATGCTACAGTAATTTGCATTTACTTCCTAACCAGTCAAACATTAGTCTCAACCTATATTCCCAGTCACCCCTAACAAGAAACATAAAAACTCAGAGAACCAGAGAGGGGGAATATTGCATGTTTGATGGATAAGAGGAATGAATAAGAATTGGGTGTCTCAAATGTAAGCACAAGGTGAAAGTGTTAGCGGCATCTAATTAATTCCAAGCATTCATGTGGCTATATGCAAAGCAATAGCATGGCTCCAATTTGACCAATTTAAACTTTGGGATCCTATACTAATTTAACATAAAATCACAGGACTAGAATTTATTCAAAAAGTTTAGTTAATTGATTAGAATACCTCCATTTTGGCCATAAAATCTGAAGTGGTCGTCATTAATTGCTTCTTGTACTTTTCCTATGCCACAAAAATAGAACATGAAGTATAAATATCAAACGGGTTAGGAATATTAATAACTTTGAAACAAATCAATGACAGACTACTACTATGTCTTTTAAAAATTACTCCATAAATTACCATTGTCTTTGAAGTCTCAATAGCTTGGCTTTGCTTCTTCTTGAATTCAAGCTCCTCAATCCTTCTGCTCAAACAAAATAAAGAACATATTAGCACAACCATATAGATTATATTTCACCAGCGAAAAAGCTTTGAATTACAGTAATCATTAGTACAGTATTCACCTTTTCAGCCTTCCAACTTCTTCTTCCAAGTGTTCCTTGGAACTCACCAGTTCCTCCCAGTCTCTGTTTACGATTACAGACATAGCAAAACCCATCAGTGCTACACATACAACAACTTAAAATTTTTTCCTGTTACATAGACATAATATGCACATTGAAAAACTAGTGGAGAATTTTCTGCTTAACCTTTTGAGTACAAAAATCTCATCTTTCAGGTGCTTGAATTCCTGAGTACAAATGGGGTGTTGAATGGGGGAGTCTCCAAGCTTCCAACCAGGTGGGGGAATCCAATAAGGATCATTGACACCAGCCTCCTTCCTGATGTTGACTAAGTCAGCACTCTCCAGCCAATACTCCATTGCTCCCTCAGCATTGTGACGCCGGCGAAAACGTTCAGTTCCTCCAGGTGCAATCTTACCAGCCAAGTGCTTGAGCAGATGATCCAGCAGGCCCGTATCCCCAATGCGCTTCCGCGCCTCTGCTCTCAACTCTGGCCTGATAATAGGGTTATTAGCCGTTGCTCCCTTTGTCTTCATCACCTCCATTAAGTTTTTCTCCGCCAACTCGTACCTGAACACATTAGAAAAGGAAATGATTCAGGGGTCTTTTATTTTTTCTGAAACTGCAATACATATAAAGTATTTAATTACCTCTCAGCAGACCAACGGTCTTTGGGGTCTTTGTATGCTGACAAAACCATGCATTTGTTTTTCTTCTTAATCCTATTTTTCTTCTCAGGACCCCTTGTTGTCTTTGCCTTTTTCTTTACTGTAGTTGCTCTAAAGCTATACCTCTTTCTCTTTAGATTCTTGTTAGTCTTTTCTGTTACAGCTTCCTCATCATCGTCCTCTTCTGCTTCTTCATCTTCTTGCTTTACTGATTCACCAGCAATTTCATCTTCTTCCTCCTCATCCTCCTCTTCATCTTCTTCTTCTTCAGATTTTTCTGGTGTTTTCAGTTTTGGAATTTCTTCTCCTTGAACAAAGCTGGAAGAAGACTTGGTGTTGTTGCTTTGGTCTTCGTGTCTCCCCAGAAACTTGACCTGCCTGCGTATCCCCCAGGTAACCATACCATTGACCTTAAGCTGAGACAAGCAGATGCCATTCTTTGCAGCAGGAACAGCGCCCAAAGTAGTATAGTTGACTAACCAGAAGCTATGAAGATGTTTCTTCTCGGCGAACTCCTGAGAAGGAACTTGACGAAGAAGGACTTTACTAGCTAGAGCTGTTCCCATTACAAACTTCTCATCAAAAGCTGGATACATCTCTCGTTTGCTATTACTGAAGTATGTTTGTAGTGACTGCATGCTCGGGTACCTCACTGCCACATTCAATACAGTTCTCTCGCTCACCTGAAAAATCAAAACATATTTCGGTTAATTAGTCTAGGTTCAAATTTAAAACCATAAAATAATTTTTGTACTATAACATCAGGATTTTCTCACCATAGCAACTCGGATGGACTTGAGTTGAACTGGGGTCCTAGGAGGCAAATATATATGATCAATTTCGTAAATAGAACCTATCTCAATATTCATCTTTGCATACTGCAGAATTTCAGGGTCTGCTGAAAAGCAAAGAAAAGGATCATAATAAGAAAACATTTCCCAGAAACTAAAGCTACTTTTGAAAACCCTAAAGCTTACTTATTAGATAGTACAGCTAGTGCAGAAAGAGAGCGAGAGAGTGAGTACCGTTGCGTTTTAGGGTACAGCGATCAGATATGGGCAGAAGAGGTTGGTTGTCATGTCTGGCCAAAGCTGGAGTGTCTGCGCAGGCGACACCGCTTTGCTTTTGCCCTTTCAGGTAATCCATTTCCTGTACGTAGACGTATATACAATAAAGCTGTATTACAAAAGATGAACACCCACTACCACCATTATCCTTTCTCTCCGACTAGTACGATATATATGCACGTACTCTCCCTCTCTCTTCTTCAAATATATGTCACAGAATATACTCTACACGAGTTTATTATATACACTATATCACTGAGAATATTATATTAAGATGCATAATCTGATAGTATTTGTCTAATAAGTGTTTCTTTCGCCCCACTCATGCGGGTTATTTAGCAATCACCATCATCATTATCAAGCAGATTTCTTTTTGTCTTTTTGCAGGAAAACACAATACATGCACGCACTCGTATTGAAAGCTACTGCTCAAGTAAAAATACCATTAATGTGGCGCGTGCATTTATTCATAACAATATGTTAAAGGCGCGTGTAAAGGAATCACATTTAATGAAGCCAAAGAATAGCATAACAGAAAAAGGAAACTTTCAGATATGATAAAAAACCACCTCCATGCCTGAAGTAGTGCACCTATCTAGAGAGAGAAAAAGCGTTTAGAGAGAGAGCATACGAGGTTGGCTTGAATGGCTTTTTTGGATCTTTTTCTGTAGTAAGTTTCCATTGTTGCCAATATCTGTAGGCAAATAAAGCAAAGAATACATATTTATGAGTGATTAACGCTAATGATTTGCATAAAAAGTTGGATTTTTTGGCGTTAAATTCCAAAAAGTTGAAAATGACTATATATCTGGGTAAAACAGAAATCAAAAGAAAAGTGGAGTTGAGCTGCCATTAGGGTTTTTCCCCAGCAACGATCAGTTCCATGATTAGTAATGCATTAATGATAGCGGCTGAAAAGCAAAAAGAGCAAAAACGCTCATACGGATAAATACCCAGACATGAACTGCATGTGCTAACCCGGCCCTCAGTGTCCGTACATTTCAACACTCTCATGCTCTCCTGTATACGCCAACTGAATATTTATATATTCATATAATATTCATCCATACACAAGCACTGATAAAAAGGTTAAAAATCCCAGTGCTTTTTGACTAAACTGCTGCTGATGAACCAGAAAAGGCTGTAAACTTACGGAAATCTCTAATAAATGATTCATGAACTTACATATTTATATCAAAGCAAGACCAAAAAACAAGAAGTTGTGATCTTTTTGGAGATTATTAGTTTACAAAGACAATAAACACATGAAAATGGTTGCAATTTCGAACACCCTAGAGTACTCCATTTTTCTTTCCCGAGAAAAAGAATGAAGATGGTTTCTTGGAAAAATATTTACAGCATCAAAAGAAAGAAACCCTAACTGTCATATATCCCTTCCCGTCTATCCACACAGATACCCACCGATACAAGCATTTACACACAGCGAGAAAGAGTCAGAGATATTATTCATGCGCAAGAGTACAAACACGGCGATTGAGGATTGAAGTGAGAAATAAAAAGAAGAAAATAAGAGAGAAAATGAAAAGCTTTGTTTATACCTATCGTATATGCTGAAATTAAAGATACTGAAGTATGGAGAAAATGCCGTGGAAGCTGAAGAGAGATAGTGAATGGGAAAGATAGAGAGATGGTTAAAAAAACATGTATATAATTTGGAAGTTTAGATGATTCTGGAATTTGGAATAATAATTTGGAATTGTGTTGTTGAAAAATGCAACGAAAAAATGGAGTGAAGGAGGTTGTTCTAATAAGAGTTGCGGGAGCAGTACTCTGAAATGAAATTGAGCAGCAACGGGAGAGAGAGAGAGAGATGATAAAGTAACTGATAACGCAACGGAGAGTGAGGTCTGGTCTTGGTCCCCCACTATGTAAAAAGACGACTCTGCCCCTACGTGATGCTACACTCACCTTCTCCTTCCATTGTTTCTTTTGTGTTTCTTGCTATTGCGCAATATTGACAACGATTCAAACTAATCAAAACTTTCGCCGAATTAAAATATTACGTACTTAATTTGCCTTATAGAGCTATAATAATTATTCAAGATTATATATGACATAAACAATGCCAACTTTAGGTGGATTTAAATTTTAAGCATATGGATACAAAATATTGCAATTTGGACATAAAAATTATAATTTTTAGGAAAAAATAGTATTTAGAGTTAAGTTAAAAAATTATATTTGGATATGCATTTTACATGAAAAAATTATTACTATAATTTTATGAGGGAAAATGAATTCTTACTTGAAAAAGTGGTAGAAACTACTTTTTTAATCGTTTTCAAGAAAAAAATCAAAAATTTAGCAACAATATTTTGAAAATAAGTTTCGAAAAGATTTTTTTTAATTATGAACAAACAGGTCCTTAATTTACAACTTACACGGAGGGGTGTTAGCACGAACTCGTTAACAATATGCCTGAGTTACAACAATTTGCCCTGATGATCGACTATGAACAATTCGTCATGAATGTGCATGCCTCAGACGAGTATTATAACCCAAACAAAAAAAGAAGGTTTAATAAGATTTCCTTCGTTTTCGTATTTTGGAATCTTATCGACGGTCACTGAATAAAGAGGGGCAATTGCATCTATACCTGCTTTTTGTGCTACATTTTAACTTATGCCCGCTTTGCAAAAAAAATTGCAAGCGTACCCGCTTTTTCGCGTAACTTCAGCACACGGGGCTGAAGTAGCAAAGACAATCACACAAAACTTCAGCATTTTAGCAGTCGGACCTGAAGTTCAGCTCTAGAGCTGAAGTTTTTGTTTTGTAACTCGCGAACTTCAGCTCTAGAGCTGAAGTTTCTAGGCTACTAAACAAAAACTTCAGCTCTAGAGCTGACGTTTCCTAGTTACAACATAGGAACTTCAGCTCTAGATCTGAAATTTTTATTTTATAACTGGCAAACTTCAGCTCTAGAGCTGAAGTTTCTAGGCTACTAAACAAAAACTTCAGCTCTAGAGCTGACGTTTCCTAGTTACAACATAGGAACTTCAGCTCTAGATCTGAAATTTTTATTTTATAACTGGCAAACTTCAGCTCTAGAGCTGAAGTTTCTAGGCTACTAAACAAAAACTTCAGCTCTAGAGCTGACGTTTCCTAGTTACAACATAGGAACTTCAGCTCTAGATCTGAAATTTTTATTTTATAACTGGCAAACTTCAGCTCTAGAGCTGAAGTTTCTAGGCTACTAAACAAAAACTTCAGCTCTAGAGCTGACGTTTCCTAGTTACAACATAGGAACTTCAGCTCTAGATCTGAAATTTTTATTTTATAACTGGCAAACTTCAGCTCTAGAGCTGAAGTTTCTAGGCTACTAAACAAAAACTTCAGCTCTAGAGCTGACGTTTCCTAGTTACAACATAGGAACTTCAGCTCTAGATCTGAAATTTTTATTTTATAACTGGCAAACTTCAGCTCTAGAGCTGAAGTTTCTAGGCTACTAAACAAAAACTTCAGCTCTAGAGCTGACGTTTCCTAGTTACAACATAGGAACTTCAGCTCTAGATCTGAAATTTTTATTTTATAACTGGCAAACTTCAGCTCTAGAGCTGAAGTTTCTAGGCTACTAAACAAAAACTTCAGCTCTAGAGCTGACGTTTCCTAGTTACAACATAGGAACTTCAGCTCTAGATCTGAAATTTTTATTTTATAACTGGCAAACTTCAGCTCTAGAGCTGAAGTTTCTAGGCTACTAAACAAAAACTTCAGCTCTAGAGCTGACGTTTCCTAGTTACAACATAGGAACTTCAGCTCTAGATCTGAAATTTTTATTTTATAACTGGCAAACTTCAGCTCTAGAGCTGAAGTTTCTAGGCTACTAAACAAAAACTTCAGCTCTAGAGCTGACGTTTCCTAGTTACAACATAGGAACTTCAGCTCTAGATCTGAAATTTTTATTTTATAACTGGCAAACTTCAGCTCTAGAGCTGAAGTTTCTAGGCTACTAAACAAAAACTTCAGCTCTAGAGCTGACGTTTCCTAGTTACAACATAGGAACTTCAGCTCTAGATCTGAAATTTTTATTTTATAACTGGCAAACTTCAGCTCTAGAGCTGAAGTTTCTAGGCTACTAAACAAAAACTTCAGCTCTAGAGCTGACGTTTCCTAGTTACAACATAGGAACTTCAGCTCTAGATCTGAAATTTTTATTTTATAACTGGCAAACTTCAGCTCTAGAGCTGAAGTTTCTAGGCTACTAAACAAAAACTTCAGCTCTAGAGCTGACGTTTCCTAGTTACAACATAGGAACTTCAGCTCTAGATCTGAAATTTTTATTTTATAACTGGCAAACTTCAGCTCTAGAGCTGAAGTTTCTAGGCTACTAAACAAAAACTTCAGCTCTAGAGCTGACGTTTCCTAGTTACAACATAGGAACT
The DNA here is from genome assembly GCA_026770625.1 of Nicotiana glauca. NCBI lineage: Eukaryota > Viridiplantae > Streptophyta > Magnoliopsida > Solanales > Solanaceae > Nicotiana > Nicotiana glauca. The sequence goes on from MU730663.1 coordinate 110,879, forward strand.
TCAGCTCTAGATCTGAAATTTTTATTTTATAACTGGCAAACTTCAGCTCTAGAGCTGAAGTTTCTAGGCTACTAAACAAAAACTTCAGCTCTAGAGCTGACGTTTCCTAGTTACAACATAGGAACTTCAGCTCTAGATCTGAAATTTTTATTTTATAACTGGCAAACTTCAGCTCTAGAGCTGAAGTTTCTAGGCTACTAAACAAAAACTTCAGCTCTAGAGCTGACGTTTCCTAGTTACAACATAGGAACTTCAGCTCTAGATCTGAAATTTTTATTTTATAACTGGCAAACTTCAGCTCTAGAGCTGAAGTTTGCCAGTTATAAAATAAAAATTTCAGATCTAGAGCTGAAGTTCCTATGTTGTAACTAGGAAACTTCAGCTCTAGAGCTGAAGTTTTTGTTTAGTAGCCCCAAAACTTCAGCGGTAGAGCTGAAGTTTTCAAGTTATAAAATAAAAACTTCAGATCTAGAGCTGAAGTTTCTATGTTGTAACTAGAAAACTTCAGCTCTAGAGCTGAAGTTTGCCAGTTATAAAATAAAAACTTCAGCTCTAGTAGCCCCAAAACTTCAGCTCTAGAGCTTAAGTTTGCCAGTTATAAAATAAAAACTTCAACTCTAGAGCTGAAGTTTTTGTTTAGTAACCCCAAAACTTCAGCTCTAGAGCTAAAGTTTTCAAGTTATAAAATAAAAACTTCAGCTCTAAAGCTGAAGTTTTTNTTATAAAATAAAAGCTTCAGCTCTAGAGCTGAAGTTTTTGTTTAGTAACCCGGAAACTTCAGCTCTCTAGAGCTGAAGTTTTCAGTTATAAAGGGAAGCTGAAATTTTTTAAAAAGTGGGTATAGATACAAACAAAAAAACAAAGCGGCTACAGGTTAAAGAGGGGCGCCCTAGTGCAATTTTTACGAATAAAGCGAGACTGTTGAATGTTGTTTATTTACAAAGTTAGATAACAATTTCGTTTTTCTTTTTCTTTTTCTTTTTCCGACGTTGCATTTAAACGACGAGTTCCGCCAAAATATATATTTGATTTAGCTTCGTTTTTTTACCCAAAAGGAATACATAATATAAATTGATCGGGGTTGGCTTACTTGGTGAAATTCCTGCATTTGACACTTGATGTTGAGGGTTTAAACCCCATCATTACTGTGGTATCCCCTTAACCCAACCCGGATGTAATTAAAAAAAATATAGATTGATATTAAGACCTGCCAAAATTGAAAACTAAAAATTTGGTATAACCTCAGCTTGTTCTAATTAAAGCCTGCCAAAATTGGAAACCAAGATTTGATATATATACAATTTTGGCGTATGCGTATATATTATGCGTTTTTATTATGTGGTTCTTTTATTCTAATTTATGTGTTTAGTTTGTCAAAAAAAAAAAAAAAAAAAATCATACTTTCTTAACTTAAAACTTCATACTTTATATGATTTATAATCATAAATTTTTTTGACTTGTTTTAGACCACAAGTTTTAAGGCAAAATACCTTAAAACCCCCATAACTTGGCCGATATTATTGGTTACAACCTAGAACTATTCGTAGTCTTAATTAACCCCTAAATTAGGTATTCGATAGTTGTTATCCCCTTGGACAATCTCATCCTAGGAAAGTGGCATGCACTCGACTGCCACATAGATTTTTCCTATCCATGTGGCCTTTTTGAATAATAAAATATACCTTTTTACCTTTTAAATGTATTACTTTTTAGATAATTTTTATCTAATAAAATTTATAATAAAACTTGGCTAGAACTTCTTTATTTTAGCTAAAAATGATGACTTTTATTTTTTTTAGAATTGACATGAAAAAAGAAAATACACAATCAAAATAAATAGTTATGGCATCTAAAATAAGATATAAAAATACATAGCTTAAACTTTATTATTTTGGCTAAAAAAGTTATTTAGCTAAAAATTATAGAGCTCGAAGAGTATTTTTAAAATATTTTGCCCAAAAAAAAATACACAATTAAAATAAAATAGTTATTGCATCTAAAGAAGAAATTAAAAAAATACACAATTACAAGTTCATTATTTTGACTATATCTTCTTTATGTGGTAAAAAATAATGGAGTTGTAGTTAAAATGTTTACTGATTTGACTCGGAATAGAAATACACAACTCAAATTAGTCTTTTAAAAGGCATTGGCGTAAAGTGAGGCGTTTTACATATGTCTTAGCGAGGCGTAACCCCCAAGCCATGGGGCGTAATCCCCATAGATATTTAAGTTTAATATTTTATAAAATAATATAATTACTGTAAATATTTATAAACATGTCAAGTTACATAAAAATTGAAAAAAACTATAAAATTGCATATACACACACACACACACACACACACACTCCATCCCCGCAAAAAAATTAGTCAAAACAATCTATTACACACTACTTACAAGCACAAGTAACTTGAGTCGAAAAGAATAAAATTTTCTATATAGAGGAACAAAAATGATGACTAACCTGCAATTTTGAACTTTGAACTTTCTGCTATGAAGGAGAATGAAGTTCTCTTTATATTTGTAACTTTTTAAAAATAATTGTTGCTTTTGGGAGATATTAGCAGACTAGCTGACAAGAGAAAGAATTGGGAAGGACCATGAATTCGGGCTCCAATCAACAAAAAAGGTCTTGACTTTTAAATTTAATACATTTCAGTTCTTTTATAAAACTTTTGCATAATTACAAGTCGAGTTTTGAGAATTTGAGTATTATATAAAGGAATTGTTCAACAATTTTTTTTTAATTTGAAAAAGTCTTTGGGACTTATGCCTCACTATAAAAAAGTACCTCAAACGCCCCGGCGTACGCTCCGAACGCCCAGGCATATGCCCCGAACATCCAGGCGTACGCCTCTTGAGACTTTCGCCCCACACCATCGCCTCGAGGAATTTTTGGTCCCCTAGGGCTCGCCCCGAAACTGACTTTTGAAACACTGATTCAAATAAATAACCATTATATCTAAAGAAAAATGACAAGAAATACACATTAGTACTCTATTATTTTAGCTAGAAGTTTATTTGGCTAAAATAATGGAGTTCCAGCCAAAATTATCATAAATTTTGTCCGAAAAAGAAGAAATACATAGTTAGAATAAATAGACATTATATATGTAGAAAATTTAAAAAAGAATAAAAGTAAGGTAAAGTACACATTCTATATTAAAATGAAGCAAGAAAAAAATTATTGTAATAAATAAATCATTATGTGATAATTAAAAGTTAATAACCCATTTAAAAGTAGATTATTCGATTTTTCTTCATTCCCACGTGCTTAAAAAAAGTGTATCTACACTCTTTGCAACATCAACATTCAAGGGGTAATGACTATCAAATAGTCAAGTTCAGGGAACAATTAAGACCATAAATAATTTAGGGGTGTAATTAATAATCCGTGCCAGCTTTAGATGGGTTTTGAGTTATTCTGCCCAAGTTTTAGAAGTATTCATTTCCTTTTTTTTTTGGTTAAAGGGGAATATATATGTCACGACCCAATTTTCCCTATAGGCTGTGATGGCGCCAAATATTACTGCTAGGTAAGCCAACAGTGAACTAATTATGTATTTATTCTTTTTAATAATTTTAAAGTAGTTGAATTTTATTTATTAAGTAGACGAGTAGTGGAAAATTATAGTAAGGTAAAACATAAACTAATGAGAGAGTAAATACAATGAAATAAATACTCAAACCATAAAGTATCTACTAGAATACTCCCAAAATCCGGTGTCACAAGTGTATGAACAACTAGTAGAATATACAAACCACCTATGCTACTGTCTGGAATAAGATAGACATAAAATAAATACAAAAGAGAGACTGCTGGTGATGCAGAACGGACATAGAGAGTAGCTCACCACTATGCCTCGGGGTAACGGGGATACGCGCCTGTATGATTGCCAGATGCACATGCCTCAGATCCTGCACGATTAGTGCAGAAGTGTAGCGTGAGTACATAAACAACATATACCCAGTAAGTATCCAGTCTAACCTCGAAGAAGTAGTGATGAGGGGTAAACATAAGCACTTACTGTGGGCCAATAAATAGAATACGAAAATTCTAAATAGGCATAGAATATATCAGTAATAATAACAACACAATAACAAGCAGTAAATAAGTGATTCTTTAACTAAAAGTCAATTTAAAATCTCCAACTGATATATACTGACTTCAACAATTACGGGCCATCAAGTATATTATAATTTCTCAACTCATAAAAATAATATCAAGTGTAATCGAACTCCGAGCGTTATCACACACGATTTATGCTGAGGTTGTACGGCCCGATCTAGAATAATATGTTATCACGATCCAAAATCCAACTAATTGTGATGGCACCTAACCAACTTGCTAGGTAAGCCAGTTAACAACTATCTAATTCCAATGAAATTAATAAGACATTTAAGTAAAAGAAAATATCTGAATCTTATACGTTTTTCAAGGACTGGTAGCACAAATCATGAGCTTCTAAGATTAAAATTTACAAAGCTGGTATGAAATAAATACATCATCTGTTAGAAATGTACATAAACAGATTTTCTGAATCTAAGGCTACCATGAACAAAAGGTAGCTACTACCGGAACGTAGGTACGTCTTCAATTCTAGCTCTCGTCGATCACAACAACATCAACATCCAACATCTGCACACAAGGTACAAAAGTGTAGTATGGGTATAACCGATCCCATGTACTCAATAAGTGACAAACCTAACCTTATGTTGAGAGTAGTGACGAGCTGAAACAAGGTCGGAGTCCAACACAAATAGCAAACAACAGTTCATAATAACATAATGAAAGTAATAAAAGAAGTAACTCATAGCTAAAATGCTCAGCTCGTTCACAATTCCAGAAAATAGGTCTAATTTTCAAGTAAATTAGTGAAAACCAAAATCTTTTACCGAAATCAACAAAAATGTGAGTAATTTTGAAAACTATAACTTTCCCAAAAAGCTTTCAACAGGTAAATGTTTCATTTTCAAATGGCATGAGGAAAAATACATCTCTATGCCTATATGTCAATATGTGTGAGAAGTCATAAATGACGTGATACCGTACAACATGAGAAAAAATACATTTCTATACTTGTATGTCAAGTGTGCATGTCAAATATGATGCGACTCAGTGATAAAAACCATATGCATATTTTCAGACTATCAATTCACTCAATCCTCACATCCACTGAGTCCTCGCAGTCACTCAGTCCTCAGCGACTCAATCCTAACAATCACTAAATCCTCCCAATCACTCGGCACTCTTACTCGACACTCGCACTCAGTAGGTACCTGCGCTCACTGGGGTGTGTACAAACTTCAGAGGGGCTCCTTCAGCCCAAGCTCTATAATAATCCAATCATGGCATAAATCAACATAACATGCTGCAGCGTGCAACCCGCTCCCATAAATATCCCTCACAAATAGGCCCTCGACCTCACTCAACCATCAATCTCTCTAGTCTCCCGGGCTCATAATGTCATGAAAGATCAGCCCAAAAGTAATGATGTGATGTATCAATCAATGGTAACAGACATTGAGGCATGATATGTAGATGAATGCGCATGACTGAGTATGTAATTTCAATATAAACAGATAAATCAATAACAGAAATGGCCTCAGTGGGTCCTAACATGATAAACATATAGCCTAGACATGATATCTAACATGGATCACAACTCAATTACTTTAGCAGGTAGAGATTTCATGGATACAAATAAGATTATGTGACTACACAGTACCACAGAAATAACCGAGTCATAATTCACATGGTGCACGCCCACACGCACGTCACCTAGCATGTGCGTCGCCTCAACACCAAACACATATCACGTATATTTGAGGTTCATACTCTCAGCACCAAGTTTAGAAGTGTTACTTACCTCGAACAAGCCAAATCCAACACCGAGCAAGCCAAACGATGCTCCAAAAATGCTATCCCGTGCGGACCAACCTCCGAACGACTTGAATCTAGCTAAAAGCAGCTCAAATAAATCAAATAAAGTCTAATGAAATAATTCCAATTGATAAAGGTCGAATCTTCACTCAAAAGCCAAAAATCAACCAAAAAGTTCAACCCAGGCCCGCACCTCAAAACTCGACGAAACTTATAAAATCTGACAACCCATTCAATTACGAGTCCAACCATACTAGTTTCACTCAAATCCGATTCTAAATTGATGTTCAAAACTCAAAAATTCACTTTATGAAATTTTGGACAAAACCCCAAAAATTTCACTTTTGAAATCATCAACCAATTGCCAAAAATAAAGATTAAAAAATGAGTAGAGAACATTTAACCCAATCCATGTGGTGAAAATCACGTCAAAAATCGTCTAAATTCGAGCTCCCCAATTCAAAATATGACCAAATGAACAAACCCTTGATTTATATGCTTCCGCTCAGCTGTTTTGTGTCACGACCCTAGTTCACCAATCGTGAACACGTCATGATGGCACCTAGCCTTCGCGACTAGGTAAGCCTAACACAAATTGCGGAAGTAACAACATTTACGAAATTATAATCAAAAGCTAAATAACATGAGTAATGTATACATTTGCCACTTGGCACATACACTTCAACACTTTAAAATTCTGAAACTATCCAAAAGACCCAGAAACCCACGAGCAACACAGGCTAAGAGTAATACATAACACTGCTCTAACTCTGAAATTTCTACACAATCGACAGAAAGGAAAATCATATACTACAGCTGGAATAAGATAGAGACTCCTGGTCTGCGGACGTGGCAGATATACCTCAAAGTCTCTGAATATCACTCCTGGATCGCTGATAATGTGCCGGACCGGAAGTACCTGGATCTACACATGAAAAACATGTGCAGAAGAGGCATGAGTACACCACAGCAGTACTCAGTAAGTGCCAAGCCTAACCTCGGTTGGGTAGTGACGAGGAAGGTTAGGGCCCTACTGAGGTAAAACATAATGATCAATATGATAATGAGGAGACAATATATGTATAATCACATCAGATATCCAGTAAGAAAGTAAGTAAAAAGTAGCAGAGAACAAACACAATCAATGAATAGAGATACAAGCCACAACCGGATATTTATCATCGGGGATCTTCTGGTATCCCGAGAATCTCTTGGTATCCTCAATAAATCGCTCGGGGATCTCTTGGTATCCTCAATAATAATTCGGGGATCTCTTGGTATCCCGAGGATCTCCTGGTTCCCTCAATAATAATTCTAGGATCTCTTGGTATCCTCAAAAATGATTCGGGGATCTCTTGGTATCCCGAGGATCTCCTGGTATCCTCAATAATAATTCTAGGATCTCTTGGTATCCTCAATAATGATTCGGGGATCTCTTGGTATCCCGAGGATCTCTTGGTATCCTCAATAATGATTCGGGGATCTCTTGGTATCCCGAGGATCTCTTGGTATCCTCAATAAATAATCATTTTTTTGTGCCAGGTATCTCTTGGTATCCCGCACTCTCAGTCTTAGAACATAACACGTGGAGGGGGATCTCCCGGGAATCTAACCCGTAGTCCCAAATATAAATATGCAGGGGGATCTCCCGGGAATCGAACCCGTAGTCCCAAATATAAATGTACAGGGGGATCTCCCGGGAATCGAACCCGTAGTCCCAAAGTAAACAAACAAGGGGGGAAGCTCCCGGGAATCAAACCCGTAGTCTCAATATAAATGCACAACCAAATTCAGAGAATATTCAGAAATTGAAGTATATCAATACAAAGCAACCAATAATTCTGGCCTAACATGCTCCACGTAATTTCAATTAAGGCAAATTAAGCAAATAAGCAATTTGGAGCAACTAACATACTTTTCTTCGCACAGGCTATAATAGCAAGTAGAATAAAGCAAATACGAAAGAAAACTCGGTTCAAATATTTTAAGTAAAAATTCGGGGTTTCAACAATTAGCTCAAGTACGCGCTCGTCACCTCACGTACAAGGCATTCAATTACCAAATATCACATCC